>PVKE010010609.1:0-42071 GCA_004027555.1 Craseonycteris thonglongyai | reverse complement strand
GAACAGTCTCCATAGTTGTACATCATTGGTTTTTCCACATAGTTTTATTCCACAGGTAGGCGCGAGGCTGCACAGGGCAGGAACTGGGCCGGGGTCTCGCCCTGGTGACAACTGAACTGGGGACACTCCTCAGTTCAGCATATGGGTCCACACGGGCTGGGGCCAGGATTCGATCCTCGGTCCCCAGGGCTGCAAAGTGAGCGCTTAACCCACTGAGCCATTCCGGCTTCCCCTACAATAGGCTCTTAATAATTGCTTTGTTGGATGGCTGGCTGGATCAGTTGGGACCCAGCCCATGGCTACACCAGCTGCACCTCTGTGGGTGTCTGCTCCCTGCACTCCCAGGTATTCTCTGAATACTTCAAGGAGCTGGAGGAGGAGAGTATCCGGGACAACTTTGTCATTGTTTATGAGCTGCTGGATGAGCTCATGGACTTCGGCTTCCCCCAGACCACTGATAGCAAGATTCTACAGGAGTGAGTAGGCCATAGGGGCATCCACAGGTGGGCCACGGATGGAAGGAAATGAGGGGGTGGTGGTGGCTAGAAAGGGTCCCTGACTCCAGCTGCTTGTGCCCTCTGCCATTCTGCCAGGTACATCACACAACAGGGCAACAAGCTGGAGACGGGCAAGTCGCGGGTGCCACCCACTGTCACCAATGCTGTGTCCTGGCGCTCTGAGGGCATCAAGTACAAGAAGAATGAGGTCTTCATTGATGTCATAGAGTCTGTCAACCTGCTGGTGAGCCCCAAAACCTTTACCCCACCACCTCCACAGCCTGGGGGCGGGATAGGGGATCCTCTGCCTATTGATTCCCCCCCATGTGTGCATCCTCAGGTCAATGCCAATGGCAGTGTCCTGCTGAGTGAAATCGTGGGCACCATCAAGCTCAAGGTGTTTCTGTCGGGAATGCCAGAGCTGCGGCTCGGCCTCAACGACCGCGTGCTCTTTGAGCTTACTGGCCGTAAGTGTCTAGAGAGGGACTCATGTGGGGCTCATGGGCGAGCCAGAGATCCCTTTGCATCTGGAAACCCAGAAAATTGCAGCCAGTTCTGAAATAAGAATTTGAGCACCCTCTGTTGGTTATGGCCAGCAGTGCAGCTGCTGGTTCATTGAGCAAATACTTCATGCAGGGCAGTGAAGAAAGACAAATCCTGGCGCCTGATGGACTAGTTCTAGACTATCCTAGGAGACAGAATAGCATGGTATTTAAAAGATTCCCTGGGTTCAGATCCTAGCTCTGCCCCTGGCCAGCTGGATGACTGGCAAGTTACTCTTCTACTTAAGGCCTCAATTTCCTCATCTGTAAAATGAGAGTGATTATAGCAGTGGGCAGTGAAGGTAGGGGTAGGGATCTTACTCTGGCCCCCAAGTTCACCCTGCACGCTTGACTCCGAGTTTCAGGGAGCAAGAATAAGTCTGTGGAACTGGAGGATGTGAAATTTCACCAGTGTGTGCGACTCTCTCGTTTCGACAATGATCGCACCATCTCCTTCATCCCACCTGATGGTGACTTTGAGCTCATGTCCTACCGCCTCAGCACCCAGGTGAGGCGGGGTCCAGTCACATGCAGGGAGTGAGAGTTGACCCAGAGCCTCTCAGAACTCCTCCTCCTCTGTCTGCAGGTCAAGCCACTGATCTGGATTGAGTCCGTCATTGAGAAGTTCTCCCACAGCCGAGTGGAGATCATGGTCAAGGTGAGCTGGGGGAACAGTTATTCACAGTGCTTGATTTACCCCTCTCATCCCCTCACTAATCTAACCTTATCTCCCATGTCCCTCCTGGCTCCTCATTTCTCTCTAGCTACAATGGTCTCCTGGCTAGTTCTCAAATATACCAGGCATGATTTCTTCCATCCCCCGGGCCTTTGTACTGGCTGTTCCCTCTCTCTGGATTACTCTACTCCCACCAACCTAGGTATCTGCATGGCTTCTTTCCTCATCTCCTTAAGCTCTTTGCTTGAATGTCACCTTCTCAAAGAGACCTTCCTGACTTTCCTATTTAGAAGTATACCAAGCCGGGATGGCTCAGTGGGTTAAGCGCTCACTTTGCAGCGCCAGGGATCAGGGATCGAATCCCGGCCCCGGCCCGTGCGGAACCATATGCTGAACTGGGAGCTCCCCCAGTTCAGTTCTCTCTCTCTCTCTCTCTCTCTCTCTCTCTCTCTCTCTCTCTCTCTCTCTCTGTCAAAAATAAATAAATAAAAATATTAAAACTAGAAGTATACCCCCCAGCATTCTCCACCTCCCTTCTTTGCTCTATTTTTTTTCCTATTATTACCCTGATATATGATGTTTTATTTACATATTTCACTTACTTTCTTACTAAGTATACGAGTATATACAGAGGGTACCAAAAGTGTATGCACATTTTAAGAAAGAAAAAAAACATTAAAATTGTAATACTCAATATTTACTGATAACAAAAGATGAATACAAGTCACGTTTGACTTCTGAAATTATAAGAGGTGCTCAAAGTGGTTATCGTCAGTGTCCAGACACTTCCGATTATGCTGAACTACTGCTTGAGCAACGCTGACCAAAGTTTCCACTTGTACCTCTGTGCATGTCATTTTAATTTACCATTGGTCTCAAACTAATTACAGATGTGTGCAATTGTTAGATGTGTTGGAGGTTCTGTTGCATATTTATGCCTCCATTGTTGTTGTACTTCCACAATGTTCTCAAATTTCAAATACTACTTTAAAATGGTCTTGTGCTCCTCAAATGACAACCTTGCTTTTGTCATTTTCTTTGACTATCCCTGTTGCATGGTTACACTAGCATTCATTTGATTAATGCCATCTTTTAAGCTAATGTCATATTACATACACATTGCTACAGTAATTCAATTCAACTTTGAAAAGTAGTACATAGATAACATTTTTTTTTTTTAAAGATTTATTTTTATTGTTTTTGACAGAGAGGGAGAGAGATACAGAGACAGAGACAGAGAGAAGGGGGAGGTCCCAGAACAGTCTTCATAGTTGCACATCATTAGTTTTTCCACATAGTTTCATTCCACAGGTGGGTGCGGGGCCGCACAGGGCAGGAACTGGGCTGGGGTCTCGCCCCAGTGAGAACCGAACTGGGGGCACTCCCCAGTTCAGCATATGGGTCCGCATGGGCCGGGGCCAGGATTCGATCCTTGGTCCCCAGGGCTGCAAAGTGAGCACTTAACCCACTGAGCTATCCTAGCTTCCCCGATAACATCTCTTAAAATGTGTATACATTGTTTTGGCACCCCAGGTATATAAATACAGTATACTTATATAGATTTAAAGAATAATGATAAACTACCCAGCTTATTCAAATGTACTTGACTAGAACCTCTGAACTCCTATGTTTTAAACAGATTTACTTTATAGTTTGAGGAAAGGAGGAGGGGGGCAGAGCTGACTCCACAGCTGCACATCATTAGTTGTGACATAGTTTCACTCCACACAGTGAAACTATGTGGATGTGGGGGTGCAAGGGGTGGGAACCCAACTGGGGACCTCCTGCATGGGAGGTGCAAACCCTCGCCACAGCAGGCACCAGCCATGCAGCAGTTCAACATATGGATTTGCATGGCCCAGGGTCAGGACTTGATCACCCGGCTGAGCTATCCCAGCATCCCACTTTTTTTTTTAATTGTTAAATTTACTGGGGTGACATTGGTTGGCAGTCATCCCACTTTTTAAAATTTTCCACTCACATGTATAACCACTAATATTTTGTTTTGCTGGTTTCTGACCTTCATATCAGTGGACTCGTGCTGTTTGGATTTTGTGTATGACTTGCTTTTTGTTCATGTAACATTGATTTTAAGATGAATTCTGGGAGTTGTAGTTTAATGCATCCACTTCTATAGCTGTAAAGTATTTCACCATGTGAATCATCTATATTTCTCCATTCTCTCACATGAGTTGTTTTCAGTTCTTGGCTGCTCCAGTTAGCATTGCCATATATAGCTCTGTGCATGTTTCCTGGTGTCCCAAGCAAGGCTTCTCCAGACCTTATAATTTAGCCCTCTTTTAGAGATGGGGAAATGAGATCCAGGGAATTAAGATGTCATTCAACGAGGAGTTTGGGTTAGCCTGGCTCAAGTTTGTGTTCTTAGATTTGACTCTATTTCCTGCTGTTGGGGTCTCAGGGGAGCTGGGTTGCATAGTGGATAGTGACCAGGGAGGGTCTTGATGTTCCCCAATGTCCCCATCCCTTCCAAGAAAAATGTTCCTCATTTACCTCCAGATCTTCTGCCCAAAATCCCACCTCTAAAATCTCCCTCCTCAAATAGTAGTAATTATAATGCTAGCGACCGCACATGGAACACTTAGAATCTTCGTATTAAAAGCTTGTCCTGTGTCATGCAGCTCTAGATATATAGTGTAACTTCATTTATTTGTAGGGAGGACATGTGATAGTTGAGAGTGCAGGTGTAATTTGATTTCCTACGATACTAGTTACCAGCTATGTGACTTTGGCAAAGTGCTCTTTCTCTCTGTGCCTCAGTCTCCTCATCTGGAAAATGGACCTTAGGAATGGCTCCTACTTCAGAAGATTGGTGAGAGGGCTAAGTGCTTTGCACATGCCAGGGGCTCAGTAAATGCCAGCCATCAAACGAAAACTCTGTGATGGGCTGAGGGTGTCATTTTGAACTGGCAAAGGTATATGACACTTTAGAAATGGGAGGCACCAAGGGTAGGGCCTCTGGAGCCTCTCCATTGGTGTGGATGCTGGCTCTGGCACTTGTTGGCTGTGTGTCTCCAGGGAAATGCCTTTACTTCTCTGTGCCTCTGATTTATTCATCTGTAAAGTATGCAGGACAATGGTCCCCACTTCAGGGTTGTAAAGGCTCTCAATAAGACCATGTATGGAAAGGGCTTGGTGGATAGTTGTAGAATCCATGAGCAAATTCTTCTTCCCATACACTCTCTTCCCCATGACAGGCCAAGGGGCAGTTTAAAAAGCAGTCGGTGGCCAATGGTGTGGAGATATCTGTGCCGGTACCCAGTGATGCTGATTCCCCACGCTTCAAGACCAGCGTGGGCAGTGCCAAGTACTTACCTGAGAAGAACATTGTGATTTGGAGTATTAAGTCTTTCCCAGTAAGCACTGGGGAAGGGCAAGAATCGAAAACTCACATTTGCATGCACATGGTTGTACTTGGGGAATACTAAAGCTGGACATCAGGCCAGCATGATGGTTAAGCTCCCCCTCTCCAGGTCTGGAGGAAACTAAGCCCTGAATTCAGATTCCCTCTCTTGCCTCTCGGGGCTGGGAGCCTTGGGAATCCCTCTTCCCCTCATGGAGTCTCAGTTTGCCCATTTGTGACATAGTCAGGATGATGTTACCCACATCCTTGGCCACTGGAAGATTTGGCCTGCGCCTGGAGTCTGGGAGTAGGGAGGTTCATCAGGGCCTGAAAAATGGAAGATGGGCATTAGAAGCCCCCCACCCACCCTCCAACTAGGCTTTACAGTCAAACTTTGGCTATGAGTCTTAGCCAGAAGCCTTTACTCTGAAATGGGCTGAAAGCTGAGTGTGCTCCAGGTGCTGCCATGAGAACGGTCTGGGCAGTATAGGAGCCCCTCGGTATGTTTGATGCGCCCATGTGCCTTCAGGGAGGCAAGGAGTACCTGATGCGTGCCCACTTTGGCCTCCCCAGCGTGGAGAAGGAGGAAGAGGAGGGCCGGCCCCCCATTGGAGTCAAGTTTGAGATCCCCTATTTCACCGTCTCTGGGATTCAGGTGAGGGAAGTGGGCAGAGTGGTTCTTCTCCTTGACTTCTGTGGGTTTCCCTCTCTCCTGTCTTGTTTCGGGTCACCATTGTTCCCTGGCCTGGGTCACTTCTCTCTAGTCATCCTGTCTTTTCCCTGGAACAGTATTACCTCATCTGCTCTCAGCCTAGGTCTCCTCTCACCTCTCACTTTGCTCTGTGCCACCTTGTTCCCCACTAACTTGTTCACTTCAGTCTCTCTCCCACCCTCAAGCTGTTCATCATTCCCTTGGCCTGTGCCACTGTGTCCCACCAAAACTGCTCTGTGTCTATTTCCTTACATTATGCCATCTCTTTCCCACTGTCCTGGACCACCTTCCTTTCCCCCACTCCCACTGCCCATACCACATCTTTGTTTGCCCTAAGCTTTGTCACAATGTTACTCCTATCTAGCCTGTGCCATCTTATCCTCCCAAATTGTGTCACATATATATTCCTTGGTTCCAGCCAGCCCTCTCCTCCCAGCCTTGGCCATCTCTTTTCATTTCCTTCCAGGTCCGATATATGAAGATCATCGAGAAAAGCGGTTACCAGGCCCTGCCCTGGGTCCGCTACATCACCCAGAGTGGTGGTAAGGCAGCCTAGCTCCATGGGATAATGGGATCAAGGAGATGAAGGGCATTGTCTTAAGGCTTTGATATAGTCTCACTCGGAAGGCTTCAAACCTGATCAGGCTAGGTTCCAGGCCTACCCCATAATTATCACTGTGCCACCCTAAGCCTCAGTTTTTCCATCTTTAAAATCGGGGGGAAGCCGGGATGGCTCAGTGGGTTAAGCGCTCACTTTGCAGCGCCGGGGACCGAGGATCGAATCCCAGCCCCGGCCCGTGCGGAACCATATGCTGAACTGGGAGCTCCCCCAGTTCAGTTCTCTCTCTCTCTCTCTCTCTCTCTCTCTCGTCAAAAATAAATAAATATTAAAAAAAATAAAATAAAATAAAATCGGGACCGGTTACCCAGTTTAGATAAAGAGCTGACTACATAGCACCCCCATTTGTTGCCTAGATATAGGCTTATTGTTATGGTCACAGTCCCTATTTGACCCCCTCCTTAACGTTGTTATTAATACATTCTCACAGGGTTGGTCATGAGCACTTGGGCTGGAGGGGAGAGTGCTGTCCCTCTATTCTCTTTCTCCAGTTCTGACTCAGTCCCTGCCCATTGTTTTCTTGCAGATTATCAACTTCGTACCAGCTAGAAGAAAGAAGAGGTGGGGGCTTGAACATGGGCCTCCCCCTTCCTGGTCTCTGACTGCAGACTTAGGTGGGGAAAATGTGTGTGAGCAGGCCCCTGTTGGTTTAGTTTCTTCCTTCCAGCTCCCAGCACCTGGCCCCCTCTTCACTTTGTCCTTTACCCATATGCTGGGGAATGGTCTCCCTGCCACCCCCTGTCTCCAGGCGCCTCACTTCCACTTTTATATGAAGAGAGGAGGGGCCTGAGGGCCCCCTCATGAGTGTCTTCTTGCAGTAACCTGCTTTAGGGGTCTCGGGGGCCCCTTCTCTTCATAGCTGCTGAGCCCTGAGGCCCCCTTGGCCCACTCCTCTTTGTTTTAGGATGGTATTAAAAACATGAATTTAGCATCTGTGTATATGCTTCTTGGCTGGGTACTGGGGATTCTTGGGGAGTCTCTGAATTTCTGGGATAGGAGTGGGCAACATATCTGTTCCTCAGCCCTGGTCACAGCTCATCTGGACTAGCCCAGCTGCCTTCATGTCTCCCCTAGCTCCCGACTTCCCTTCCCTCAAGTCAGTTCCTTTCATAGCCATTAGAGGGCTTGTATTCTAAGTCAGATCCTCGCTCCTCTGCTCAGAACCCTCCCATAATTCCCACCTTGTTAAAAGTCAAGCCCTCATAACAGTCCACAGGCCTAAGTACCATTTCTGCCACCTGTCTGCCCTCACCACCTTCCCCTCTACCTTGCTCTTCCTGGACACACCAGGCATGCTCCCACCACAGGGCCTTTGCATTTGGAATGTCCTCAACCTGACATGCTTTTCCTTAAATATCCACATGTCTCCTAACCGCACTTTCAGGTCTTAAATCAATGCCACCAACTCAGGGTGGCCCTCCCTAACCTCTAGTTCAATGGCCTTCCTTTCCCATGATACTGTCACATCCCGTTTTATCAGCTTCTTAACGTTTACCACTCTGTAAAGATTTAATTATTGTCTTCCGCTAACGCCCTAAATGGTAGGCGCCTCACAGCAGGAGTGGCCTGGCTGCTTGTGCTCTTGATGGGCGCCTAGTTCATAGTAGAAGCTCAGTAAATGTTTGAATGAAGGCCTCTGTAAGAGCCACCTTCCAGGTTCAACCACTTGGCAGCTGCGGCATGAATCTTCCTCCTTGCCCTTGCACTTGCTGAGCCAACTAGGGTTGGCTCAATTTGAGCCAGAACGTGACTCCTTCCTCATTTCCCCTTTTTATTTTCTTCACGCTGCTTAATGCTATCTTATATTATTTAGGAGCTTGAATGTGCCGCGTCAGGAACGGTTCCTGTACACTGGGTGAATTAATGAAATAAAACGCTCCGCGCCTAGTAAGGGGGAATAAATGCTTATTGCCAACTGCATGGTCGAACCGTGGACAGAGCGGTCCCAGTCCTGCCTCCCTTACCCCTGGAGGTGCCCAGGTCCTGGAGCAGCCCGCGTTACCATACCCCAGACCTTTCTCCCCTGGGTCAGTTAAACCGGCCCGCTTTCCCGCCCGCCAGGCGCGTTTGAAAAACCGAAAACCCCGCCGTAGTCGGCGGTCCACCGGTTACCGCGGTTTGGCCAATCAGAAGCGGTACCGCCCACGCCCGGCCCCTCGGAGACGCGTAGACATTGGCTGAACTGGACACGTGGGCGGGGCGCCGCAGGGTCGGGCGCCGGGCAAGGAGGCTGGGCTACACTGTAGCGAGTTCATAAGAAAACAAATCCGTGGTGTTCGAGGGTGGGGCCTTAAAAGCGCTAGCTCCGCCCCCTGGCGGACGGCACTGCGGCAGCAACCGCGGCGCCGGCTCAGAGGAGACTCCGCCCGTCGAGGAGGAGGGAGGGTGAGTTGGGGGGAGACCCGGCCCCCAAGGGGCGGGCGCCGGGTTGGGCCCTGCGGGCTCCGAGGGTTGGGCTGGGCTCCCATCCCCTCGCGACCCGCTGGGTGACAGAGGGGAGGAGCCCGTCGGCAGGGTGGGGGTCGCTCAGGAGCCCCCGACTGGAGAGCCTGACCGGGAGCCTAGCGCAGGCCGGGAGCACCGCGGGAGGGTTGTTCGAGCTATCATCTGTGGTCTCCCCCCTACTGACTGTGTCGGGTGGGGCGGGGGGCTTCGCAGGCCGCCAGTGTCAATATGCTTTTGGAGGAGGTCCGCGCAGGCGACCGACTGAGTGGGGCAGCGGCCCGGGGCGACGTGCAGGAGGTGCGCCACCTTCTGCACCGCGAGCTGGTGCATCCCGACGCCCTGAACCGCTTCGGCAAGACGGCACTACAGGTGAGGTCGCTCTGGCAGACAAGGACTGAGATTCCAGGCCCCCTACCCCTCGTCTCCTCGCCCCAGTAGTGGTCTACTGGGATTCGGTCCTCCATCTCTGAGCTGACGTTGTTCCCTGATGCCCCTTTTTGTAGGTGGGTGTTGTTGGATGAGGTTATGATGGGGGAGGGGAAGACTTCCATCTCTGGAGGATTCCTTGTTCTCTGGGTGCGGGGGATTCAGTTTCCGTAGGGAGGTTCTTATTCCATGAGAGAGGGTTCAACTGCTTTGGGTCCCGGATTCATAGGGATAGCTCCGGTTTCTTTCGACTTCTATGAGGCTTCGATCGATGGAGGAAGAGATTCTCCAGGGCGTTCTTATTTTCTAGGGGTTTCTCTAAGAGGTATCGAGTTTCTTGGGGGGAATGAGAAATCTCCATTCCTGGCTTTTTTTCAGATTTTTATTATATTATGTGGAGTCCCAATGGAGGAACAGTTACAGCTTGCATAGTAGTCCCTATTCCCTGGGAGTTATTTTACAGAGGAACTCCATTTCTTGAGGAGGTCAGATGTTCAGAGGAGCATTCTGATTATATGGGAGGGGCTATTCCTTGGAGAAGGGGTTTTAGACTTCCTGGGCATCTCCTTTTCCTTGAGAAGTCTGTCAAGTAGTTTGGGGAGACAGTTCTCATTTTATGAGGCCAATTTTCTGGAGGGAGGTTTATATTTCCTGGCAATTTCCCTTATCAGAGGGCAGTACTCTGGTTCCTTGGAGAAGATCTTTGGCTCCTTGAAAGTTTTCATAGGGGCTGTTCCCTAGGAGGGTGTCTTATGCTTAGGAGGGTAACCAGTTTCTTGGGGGTCTCTATTCCTAGGAGACCTTGTTCTCTGTGGTCTGAAACAGTTGTCTCAAGGGGCTTGTGTTCCCTAGGCTTTCCCTATTCTCCAGAGGACCTTTTCTTTGCTGTTTCCTATTTCTGAATGACCCCTCTCTCCAGTGAGTCCTGTTCCTGGAACCCCTCCCTTGAGGACCCCCTGCATTCTGCCCTCACACAGGTCATGATGTTTGGTAGCCCCACCATTGCCCTGGAGCTCCTGAAGCAAGGTGCCAGCCCCAATGTTCAGGATGCCTCTGGCACCACTCCAGCCCATGATGCAGCCCGCACTGGATTCCTCGACACCCTGAAGGTTTTGGTAGAGCATGGCGCTGATGTCAACGCACCTGATGACACCGGGGCACTACCCATCCATCTGGCAGTGCTAGAGGGCCACACCTCTGTGGTCAGCTTCCTAGCTGCTGAGTCTGATCTTCATCATAGGGATGCAAGGGGGCTTACACCCCTCGAGCTGGCCCAGGGAAGAGGGGCTCACGATCTCATGGACATACTACAGGGGCATATGGTGACATCACTGTGACCTGGGGTCACCCACTCCAGCAACAGGACCCAGTTAGGTTCTATGTCAGAAAAGGAGGAAAAAAACACTTACTCTTTTCACTCCTGCCCACTGCCAAAGGTGGAGGGGCACAAGTTTGTGGCTTGTTGGTGTTGATTTCTGGTGTATGTGGGTTTACCGGGGCATTTCTCCTTTGTTTTTCTCACCCCTTTTGGTGTGTTGGGCAGAGAAGGCCTCCTGCAGGCAACAGCTACCTAAACGGTTCAGTTTCCTTTAAGCCCCAGACTGCTGCGGCTGCAGATGAGTCCCAAGGGCAGAGCTTTTACAGCTTCAGCCCCAGAGTGAGGTCATCGCCTCCAGGGCTCCTGGAACCTGGAGACTTTGGCTGGCTGTGCCCAGAGAGATCTCAAGTGTACACACTGCTCTTGAGCATGGGGGGAGGGGGGTTCCAAATGAATAAAAGGGTAGTATGAGTTCATTCATATTTTGTTGGAAGCTTGTTTTTCATACTCTTGTACAGCATTAAAAAAAATTCTATTTATTAAGCTTTATGGAAAAAGTTGTGTGATAATGTTTTTACCCATTAAATTAAGACTTGTGCATGATCACAGCACTGGTGGCTTCTGACTTTGGGGTTTGTGATGGAGAGTCGCGCATCCAGAATGTTCATGGAGGTGGGCACAGGGTCGCGGATCATGGGTGCTTCTAGGAAGAGAGACTGGTAAATCCTTAAGGCGCCACGGGAGAGTGAGCTAGGTGGGGCAGCGGTTTGTGCTGTCGGAACGGAAGGGAGGCAGGAAACCGCGAGTGGAGAAAGGGCCCCCAGATGTCAGCTGGGTGCCGGAGCCCCAGGGGTTGGGTGGGGTGGACGGTGGCAGGAGCCTTCCCCTAAAAGGCGTGATCCGTGGGCGGGGTCTGTGGTCAAGGGGATTAAAATTCCGGGGGAAATGGGGCGGGGTTAAAGGAGGTCCGCGAGGCCCCGCCCCTTAGAGCTCGAGCTGGGCGGGGCCAAGGGCAGCCCTGCCTCCTTGGGTGGGACGTTCACTGTACGCGTGCGCAGTGGGCAGCAGAGCCGCCATGCCGGAGTCGCGCGGATCGTCACCTCTGCGGGTGAACACAGCATTCGCCGCGCGGTACGGCCGCTACAGAGAACGGGAGGAGCTGCAGCGGCGTGAGTGCGGGGCGCATGCGCGTGGGGTGCAGGCGCTCCAGGGTCGTTGGGGAGTGGGGTTGATCTGGTCCCTCCAGGCTGATTTTGTGGGGCTCGCATCTGTGCCCCGCAGTGAAAGATCGCTACGGGGACCTAGACAACGTCGATGACTCCAGCTCCGAGTCTGACTCCAGCGACGAGCGCGTTGTGAGCTTCCTCACCCCGGTTCCGGACGTGCGGGAGGCATTCAAGCCCCCCACCGCGTCCTGACCCCCCCGCGCCCCGACTACAGTAGGGGTGGCTAACTCTCAACCCCATCGCTCCCTACCATAGTGCCCAACCCCCGCCCCCAATCCCATGAGAGACAGACAGTGCCCTCCCCATCCCCAGGGGATTGTCAGATCCCCTCAATCCCCTCCCCCACCAAGGATTCACCTGCCCATCCTAATGTGTTTGGTGCGACCCCTCTGACCCTTATTTCCTGTTCCAAGAATATAACCATTTCTGTGTCTTACTCTTGTCTCCGAAGTGGGGCGTCTCTGCCACATAGGGCACCCAGCTTCTCCCCACATAAGCTACATCTTCTTCCCACCTCCGTGTGCAGCTAAGCCCCTCCTTGTGTTCACCATGTGCCCTTTCTGCCACTTGCCCCATGTCAATCCCCTTTCCCTAGGAAGTGTCCTCCCTTTGCCTGCTGCTTACTTTCCTGCCTCTTATCCTGTACTTATGTGTGGCCTGCCCTCCCTCTGCCCCCTGTTACACCCCCACACCTACTTCTCCCTAACAGTATCCCTCTTCTTCCTAATGTATGCCCCTCCCACCACCCTAATTCCAAAGCCCCATCAGCCTACCTGCCCCAGTTGCTTACTGCTTCACCCCTTCTAAAGTCTGTTCCCAATTCTCTTCGTGCCCTAGGAATTTGACCCCCAGCAGGAGCGTAACTTTTACAGGACTCTCTCATTGTTGAAGAAGAAGGACCCTTGCATTTATCAGAAAGATGCCACTTTTTACCAGAGAACAGGTATGATGCTGGGCCTCCCCAAGGCCCAGGTTCCTCATTGCTTTATGGTCTGTTGTGACTATTAATGAATTACTTTATGTCAAAGTGCTTAGTAGAGTGTCTTAGATTATTACCTGGTGATGTTAATAATGACCGTGTGCTTGGTACTGTTCAGTGTGAGTTACTGAGTGATCACCAAGTGGTAGCTAGTGTGATACCTGTTGTACAGCTGGGAACTGGTGGCTTGGGGATTTGATCCCTCCATTTGACCTGACCCAGCCTAGTGGGATTCTCTGTCTCAGGAAGGAAGGGGGTCATGGGTCATGGGTGATGGCAGATGTCTTGTGGTGGGCCTGCAGCAACGTCCTCAGAAAGCGAGGGAGAGCCGGCAGTTGAGAAGCAAAAGAAGATGCGGTCCATGTACCTGAAGGACTATGAGAGAAAGGTTATCTTGGAGAAGAAAGGGTAAGGAGGAGGCCTGATACATACTACCCCCTGCCCCACCTTCCAAAGGCAAGTGGACACATGGGGGAGTCTTGGGAGCAGGGGTGGGAAGAAGCCAGTGAATCACCAGAATTGAGGGAAGCTCCAGAGAGCAGGTTCCTTGGTGACTGCCTATACCCCATTGTCCCCCCCACCTCCATACCTGCTGCTCATAACTGCCCCCAACCCCACTGGGACAGACAGGCTCTGGAGAGTCTGTTTTGAGACCCCCACCCTTCCTTGCACAGCAAATACATTGATGAGGAGAATTCAGATGGGGAGACCTCCAATCAGAAATTCCAGGTGGGTGGCATGGAGGCCGGGTGGTGGGCTAAGGGGCCTGAGGATGGACCTGAGGCCTACAGCATTCTCTCTGCAGCAGGTCTTGTCAAAAAGTTATGTGGAAGAACAGCGACAGCTCAAGGAAAGGTAAGCTGGGTGGCGAGTGGCCAAATGGATAGGCGTTGCGGCTGTGGGGTTGGACAGGCCTGGGCTCAAATTCTGTCACTTAATGTCTCTGTGCCCTTGAGCATGTTACTTGCTCTTTCCATGCCTGTTTCCTGATCTGTTGAATGGGGTGCATGAGACCCTCTATGTCTCAGTACCACTCTGAGCTTGTCAAGTAGAGCTCAGGGCTTAGTGAGTAGGGTTAATCTTGGGGCAGTGGGCAGGGGCCAATCTGTCTATCCTGAGGCTTTTCTCTTACATGGGTAGCTTCCGGGCATTCATGGAGGACAGTGAGGATGAGGATAGCGCCGGGGAAGGTGGCTCTGGGTTGCTGCAGAAACGTGCTAAAACCAAAGAGGAAAAGGTGGGTACTAGGGCTTTGCTGGATCCAGGTTGGTGACAGGGAGGGGACACTGGGGCTCCTGCAGACCCTGAGCACTACTGGTCTTCTCCCAGGCCCAGGAGGATGCAGACTACATCGAATGGCTGAAGGGGCAGAAGGAGATTGAGAACCTTGAAACCTTGAGAGAGCTGGTGAGTTACCATATATAGTCACCGAAGGACTACACTGCCTGTTCCACCCCCATCTGACCTTTTTCCAGAAATCAACCCCTAAAGGGGTAGCCAAGAGCACATACTCTGCAGATAGTATGTGCCCATCTCTGAGCCTCAGTTTCTGCATCTTTTGAAATGGGGATAATGCCTCCTATCAACTTTATAGGCTGGCTGTGAAGTTTGTCACTTGAATTCACTTGGTGCCCATGTGTGCCTTCTTCCCTGCCTTCAAGTCTCTAACATGGGTCCTGCCACTGCTTTATCCCCAGACTCACCTCAAGGAATATTGGGACAACCCAGAGCTGGATGAAGGAGAGCAGTTCCTACGGGATTATATCCTCAACAAACGCTATGAGGAGGAGAGTGATGAGGAGGAAGAAGAGGAGGAAGGGTGAGCAACCATGTCCCCACCAGGAGCCTGGAGCCAACTGGCCAGAAAGCAAAGGACACTGAGTGTTTACTTTTTCACACAGATGATAGCAGAGTTAGTCACCTGCGAAGAAGAGCCACAGAGTGTGCACTCTTGGAGCCAGGTGGCCCTAGTTCAAATCCTGACCCTGCTGCCTTCATTTCCCCATCTATACAATGAGGATAATGGTGACACCCTACCACAGAGCTCTTGAATGAGTTAATGTGGCTGGTACACAAGAGTTCAGCTGACGCTAGCCCCATCCCATCTCGTCCCTTAGGGTCCCAGGCCCCCCAGTCCAGCTGGCCGTGGACGACTCCTCAGATGAAGGGGAGTTATTTCTGAAGAAGCAGGAAGACTTCGAGCACAAGTACAACTTCCGCTTTGAGGAGCCAGACTCGGCCTTGGTAGGTGGCTGGGGCTGGGGCTTGGGAGTAGCTGGCCAGTAGGACCCAGGCCAGGAGATCCTGAATCATCTCTGGCCCACAGGTCAAGACCTACCCTCGGAGCATCATGTCCTCTGTGCGCTGCAAGGATGAGCGCAGGAAGGAAAAGAGGGAGGAGACTCGGGAGCGAAAGAGGAGGGTGAGTATGGGGTGGGGGAGTTCAGGATCCCCCTTGGCGTACTGGGAGAGCCCATACCCTCCTTACCCTCTCTGGCCTGCCACCCACAGGAGAAAGCGAAAAAGCAGGAGGAACTCAAGCAGCTGAAGAACCTGAAGAGGAAGGAGATTATGGCCAAACTGGAGAAGCTGCGGCAGGTTACGGGCAATGAGACATTGGGCTTTGAAGAGCGGGACCTGGAGGAGGACTTCGACCCCACATGGCACGACCAGCTTATGCAGGTGTGTGCCCCCCCCCCCCCCCCCAGCCTTGACCCAGTCATGCAGCTGAGCGCTCATCTTCGTTCTGGAATCCGTAGTCATTTTATGGTTGTGTGGTCTCAGAAACATGATTGGACCTCTCTGAGCCTTTGTCCCTCTTCGTAAAGTGGGTCTAACTATAGCATCTGTCTCAAAACTGTTGTAAGGACAGCTAGAGAGGTTTTGTTGGTAAGTGCTCAAGGGTTGCTGTGTTTCCTTTAAACTCATTTATTACGTTGTTAATGTTTATTGTGGGAACATAGGATTAGTTCATAAAAACAGGTGATAAGGTCTGTGTGGGAGAAGCAGTTGGGACTGTGGGAGCCTCAAAGAGGCCCCTGGCCATGTCTGGGAGGTCAGGGAAAGGGACTGAGGGTGTGTAGGTGGGCCAGGTAAAAACCAGGTTGGGGGTGTGCTGTGTAGTTGGAGTTTAGGCTCCATTTTCTAGAAGCTTCTTAGTCTTGAGCTTCAGGTTCTCAATAGAATAGAGATAGTTTTTGTCTTGGGGTGCTTGTACAAATGCAGTGAGTTAGAGCCAGCATTGGACATATAGTAGATGCTCAATAAATGGTACGGTTTAGCAATATCTGCCTTTGCCATGACCCTACTGGGTATTGGGGTTCCAGCAAGGGCCCGATATAGTGTCAGCCCTCTCGGAGCTCATGGAGTAGCAAGAATCAGTCTAACACTCATTGATCACCTACTGTATGCAAAGCACCAGGCAGCGTAGTAGTCTCTGCCCTCTCAGAGTCCCCAGTCTGGTAGCAGGCATTTAACTGTGTGGTTACAACTTTCAGGGTTCTTAGTGATGATGGGGACATTCAGGGGTATGTGGGGTCTCAGAGGCATCCCCTGACCGTCTTTATCTGGCCCACATCAGAAGCTGGGTACTGAGAGGGCTCTGGGGAGCCATGTAAGGTGCAGGAGTAAAATCTGTCGGGTAGGGGAGGTAGTGGGCCCTGCTGACCCTTCTGGCCCTCGGCCTTGCAGAAATGCTTCGGGGATGAGTACTATGGCACCGTGGAGGAGGAGAAGCCACAATTTGAGGAAGAAGAAGGGCTCGAAGGTGAGGTCAATGGGCTGGGGTGGGAGTGCTGGGCATAAAGCCTGAGATCCCACCCTGAATACCCTGAGCCCATCCCTGCTTTTCTGTCCTCTGGAACTAGGTGACTGGAACTGGGACACATGGGCTGGACAGCAGCAGAGTGGAGATTGGAGCCAGCAGGAGCTGCACTGTGAGGACCCAGACTTCAATGTAGGTGCCATGGGCAGGGCGCTGGGAAGGTTCTCACAGGGTCCCAGGGTCCCTGAGGGCTGGCCTGACTTCCCTGTCCTGGCAGATGGATGCTGACTATGACCCCAGTCAGCCACGAAAGAAACAGTGTGAGGCCCCCCCAACAGGCAAGAAGCGCAAGTCACCCTTTGCTGCTGCTGTGGGGCAGGAAAAGCCTGTGTTCAATCCCGGTGAGGCTCCTGGTGGACAAGAGGTGGGTGGGCAGGGGCTCTGCAGGGCCAGGCACACCCCAGCAGCCTGGCTGTCTCCCCTTGTAGAGGACAAGACATTTGAGGAGTACCTGGACGAGTATTACCGGCTGGACTATGAGGACATCATCGATGACCTGCCCTGTCGCTTTAAGTACCGCGCTGTAGTACCCTGTGACTTTGGGCTCAGCACTGAAGAGGTAGGGTCCCCAGGACCACAGGACACGGGGTGGTACCCCGTAGGTAAAAGAGAGCACAAGTCAGCAGGTGCTTCCACACAACTGCTAATGACATAATAATATTCCTGCCTCAAAGGGTTTCTGTGAGATGGGGACTTCAAACAGCAACTTGTAAATATTATAGTTGACCCTTGAATAACATGGGGGTGAGGGGTGCTGATTCCTGTGCAGTTGAAATCTGTATACGACATCTGATTCTCCAAAAACTCAACTGTAGTTGGCCCTTCATGGCTGTGAGTTTCACATCTGCAGATTCAACCTCTGCAGCTACAGAAGGCACTGTACACTAATAGCCTACTGTTGACTGGAAGCCTTACTGATACCATAAAGAATTGGATAATACATATTCTGTATGTTATATGTATTATGTATTGTATTCCTTTATTTTTAAGTTTTATTTTTATTGTTTTTGACAGAGAGACAGAGACAGAGAGAAGGGGGAGGGCCCAGACCAGTCTCCATAGTTGCACATCATCGGTTTTTCCACATAGTTTCATTCCACAGGTGGATGCAGGGCTGCACAGGGCAGGAACTGGGCCGGGGTCTCACCCTAGTGAGAACCGAACTGGGGGCACTCCCCAGCTCAGCACATGGGTCCACCCAGGCCAGGGTCGGGATTTGATCCTCAGCCCCCAGTGCTGCAAAGCGAGTGCCCAACCCACTGAGCCATCCCGGCTTCCCCTGTATTGTATTCTTATAGTAAGCCAGAGAAAAGAAAGTGTTGAAATTATAAGAAAAAATAAATGTACTGTATATATTGAAAAGGATTTGCATATAAGTGGACTCATGCAGTTCAAACCCATGTTATTCAGGGGTTAGCTTCCTTTAATTCTGCTATCTATACATCTATACAGGGTGGCCATTAAGACTAGGTGGGCTCTGGAACCAGATGGCCTGGGTTCAAATCCTGGCTTAACCACTCGTCAGCTGTGTGGCCTTGGACATGGAACTTAAGGCTCTGTGCCTCAATTTTCCCATCTATAAAACAGGCCTAATAATAGCCCCCACCCTCATGGCCATGGAGCTGAAACAAATGTGTGGCCCTTTGAATGCCACTTGTCCCTTAGCCATGATGGCTGTGGCTGCTTGATTATGTATGGTCAGTAAAAATAGCTGATGTTTATTGAGCTTATACCACCTATATTCACCCAATCTTCTCAATAACCTTCCACTAGGTTCTGAAGGGATGCCCAACTCATAAATGAGGAAATAGACCTGAGGCAAGGCCCTAGAAGTTGGGAAGCTGGGCCTCATCTATCATCAAATCTAATGACTGTCAGAGACCCCTGTCTTGAGGCTGCTGGGGTGATGGTGAATGTGTGAGGGCCCAGACCCAAACTGGAATCTAGTCAGCCACTTCCTGGCTGTGTGACTTAGGGCAAGGAACGCCTTTCTGAGCTTATTTCCCTATTTGATGTCCTGCACAAAAAACATGGATTGCCTTCCACAGAAATCAGTTGTCTCCCACCATCATGACATCCTGCCAGGTGGTACTAGCATTACCTGCTTTGACTGATGAGGTGACTAAGACTTAGAATCAGCCTCCTTTCCCCCGGGCTCATGCCGCAGGACCCTACTCTCCCATTCCTTGCAGATCCTTGCTGCTGATGATAAGGAGCTGAACAGGTGGTGCTCCCTGAAGAAGACCTGCATGTACAGGTGACAGAATGGGGCTGGGCCAAGTATTCAGGAAGAGGGACATGCATGGTCACCTGCCAAACCACCCAATGACAGGCATGTCCACTGGGCATCTGCAGGTCAGAGCAGGAGGAGCTCCAGGACAAGAGGACTTACAGCCAGAAGGCCCAGAAATCATGGAAAAAGAGGCAGATCTTCACATCGCTCTGCCCAAAGGAGTGAGTGTTGCTGGCCTGGAGGGGAGTGGGATGGGCTGGGGAGCTTACCAGGTCCAGTGGGGTTTGAGCATCCCTCTGTCAGCCATTTGTTTCATGACCTTGGGAATGGGCCCTCCCCTCCCTGACACCTGGGTTCAGAACCTGGCTGGGCTACAGCTGTGTGGCCTTGGGCAAGTCACGTCCTTTCTGGGGCCCGTTCCTCATTTATAAAACAGGGATAAAGATGGCTCATTTCTTATTGAGGTTTTTGAGTATTAAGTGGATCAATTCGTGTGAAGTGCTTAAAACATAGTTAATGCCATATGCATTTTAGCTACTGCTACCATGTTATTGTTTCCTGATCTATAAAGCAAGGGTGATAGGAATTCATGGAGTTGGTTTTGATATGAAATGAGTTAATTTATGTTAAATGAGTTAATAGCTAGCTTGGTATAGGCCCCAGCTCAAATACCAGAATTATCAGTGACACTGTTCAGCCTCGGTTCAGTAGAAAAACCTGGTTTTGGTATCAGACCCAGGTTTGAATTCCAGTAAGGCCCCTGAATTGCTGCTTGCCATTTCTGAGCCTCCTTTCCTCGTGTAAAATGGGGGATGTGTGCCCAGGCCTGGGCCTAATCATGCCTGGCCTGAACCCGGACTTTCCTCCCTCAGGACAGAGACACCCACAGAAGCCACAGGGAAGCCACAGAGAGACAAAGCCATCCCACAGGGGCAGCTGCTGGCACCTGATGAGGCCTGTAGGAAGCAGCCTGACCCCGAGAGCCCTTCCGCACAGGAAAGGGCGGCCCCTGTGCCATCCACTGAGAAGTCCGCCCCCCAGAGGCGGAGAAGGGGCAAGAAAGCTCGTCTCCTGGGCCCTACAGTGACACTTGGTGGACATGAGTTCAGCCGGCAGAGACTGCAGGCCTTTGGTCTCAATCCAAAACGGCTGCATTTCCGCCTGCTGGGTAGGCAACGAAAGCAGCAGCGGGGGTCCAAGAGTGGCCCCTGAGCTCAATGGAGCAGGTGGGGGCCCCTGGGTTCCTTCCCTCCAGTTAAGCCCCTGACATCACCCTCTTGTTGACTGCATGTCCACCTGTAGGCAAGGGAGAATTCCCTTACAAATGTGGAACCTGAGGCCCACTTAACAAGCTCCCTAGGCGTTTGGAAACCTCACCTTGAGACACATCTTGGGCCCCATCTCTTAAAATCTGGGTCTAGTCATAGCTGATGTCAAATCAAAAGGCTTTATTAGCCCCGAGCAGCCAGTTACCCCATGGCCACCAACCCTTGGCAAGACAGGGGCTTTGAGACCAGTGATGGGTATGGGTGGTCCAGTGCAAACTACAGTACTTGAGTCAGGTCCTGAGGGGTTGTCCAGGAGCCCACCCTCCCTTTGCCCTGTGAGGAGAGCCTAGCTAGTGGGAGGTGGGCTTGTGGGTTTAATCCAGCCTGGAGATTTCCTGGGCTGGTCTCAGCTGCTCTTAAGGGGTGAGAAGGAAGTCCCATCACCACCAGAGTTCAACAAGCTCCCACACCCAGTATGACATAAATAAAAAAATAAATAGTGTCTGTTCCATCTTATCCCCCATCCTATACCATCCCTTTATAAAAACACAAAGTCCTCAGAGCTTGGGCGCTTGGCCTTGAGAAGCCGCCCAGTTCGAGGAAGCTGCAGAGTTGGCTGGGAGAACTGGGAGCAGAGGTTGTCCAGGCTATGGTCCTGAGCGTGGCCCTCAGCCAGGGTGAACATGGGATACCGCTCTGTGGCTGAGGAGGAGCTGAGGACCTGGTGGGAGAAAAGCAAGAGCAGCTCAACTTGAAAAGCAGTTGCCATGTTGCTTATCCTATAGGCATAGTTATCCTAACTGTATTTAAAAGATGCTGCCTGAACTCAGTTCCCATCCATCTAGGGCAGGGGTGTCCATCCAATCTTGGCTTCCCTGGAAGAATTGTGAGCCATACATAAACTATACTAACTAAAGATGGCTGATAAGCCCCCACCCCCATTGCTAAAATTAATGTTTTAAGAAAGTTTATAAATTTGTATTGGGTCACATTCAAAGTTCCCACAGTGCAGGTTGGACAAACTTGTTCTATCTAGGGCAATGACCCTGCCAGCCAATCAGCACTTTCTATTCCCTGGGAGAGTGACTGGCTCAATGATGAGCATGTGACCAGCCAATGAGACAGCCCTGGAAGTTCTGTGAGTGTTCAGTTCCCTTTCCATTGTACTGGGAGGTGGGTGCCAACTCTTGCCACTATCAGGATAAAGCCCTGATAGGACAGTAGAACCAAGGGACAGGGAGAGGTCCTGCCATTTGAGCTCCTGAGTGCAGCTGTCCCCCAAGGCACCAACACCCCTAACTTTATATTATGCCTCTTTTTAGGTTCTGTTCAGAGCTGGGATTTTGTAGCTTATGGGCAGGATGACAATCTTGACAACAGTCTAGAAGCTGTCTGTCCAGGTCTGCTGACCTCTGGGCTCTGTTTCTCTTATACTCCAGCCCTGCCCCTTTTCCCCCAACCCTCCACCACTGCTCTTGCTCACCCTGGTCAGCTCTGAGCACAGCATCTCAAACTCCTTCCGGTCTCCAGCATAGAACCCCACAGTACAGCTTGGGTCCATCTTGGCAAAGGCCATCTTGCGGGGTGAGGTGCAATGGAAGGACTGGGGCAGACAAAAGGGAAGCTCAGGGCCCCCAGCTTCCTCCATATGCCCTCAACCCCACCTTGGGGGTCCCTCACCTCCAGGGGAAAGTCAGCCTGGCTGACATCCACAGTAGGCTGGCAGTAGTGGGGGTCCAGGTACAGCAGGAAGTCATCTGAAGAAGAGGAGGCGTGAGGGGCTGGGGAAGGGTAAGGTGGGGTGGGATAGAGCTGGATGGGGCAGGCCTACCCTGGTAGCCGATGAAGTACAGTGAGTGCCGTGGCTTGCCCCCCATGATGCCCAGGCATAACTCTGAACGAAGGAGCTCCTGTTGGGAGGAGAATGGACAAAGATAAGAGCTCAGGGCAGGTGCTATCAGGCAAGTCACTCAACAAACACTTAGCAAATGCCCAACGTGTGTGAACCCAGGCCTATGCTGGGCCCTGGGGGGCAGCAGTGACTAAGACAGACAAAACCACTGCTTTGTGGAGCCAATGTATGGAAGATGAACAAAAAAGATGTGAGTTGTGTCATATGTTAGAAGGTGGTAACACTGAGAATAAAGGATGAGAGGAAGCTAATTATAAATAGGGGAGTCAGGAAAGGCCTCACTGGGAGGTGATGTTTCACTAAGATGGGGTTAAGAGAGAATGGCCCTGAGGCAGATGTGTTCTGAGAACAGTGACAGTCCATGTGCCTACAGCAGAGTGAGGAGAGTGGGAGCAGATGTCAAGAAGGGGATAAGGACATGGTAAGGTGTCCTTTGGGCTGTGGAGAGATCTGTGGCCTTTATTCTGAGTGCAAACACACCAAGATCTTTCCAGACCTTGCCACTCCCTTACCTAGAGCACTCCTTTGGCCTCTCATCTGCTCCTGGCAGGAGGAGCTTTCCTAGGCTGTGCAGCCATCCCCATCTAACCTTAATCGTGTCAGTTTTGGTTCTTTTACAGTCCAAGTTGTAATGCCAAAACTGTTTGGTTCCAGATCCACTGCCTGTCATTCCATTAGAACGTCCACTGCCATAGGGCACACATTTTTGCCTATCCACCTCTGAATCCCCAGCAGCTGGGAGAGTGCTTGGCCTATAATAGGTGCCCTGTAATTATTGGATAAACAGATGAAGCAATGAAGGAAGCATATATACCTAACCCAAGCTGAAAAAACCTGGAGGGCTCCTGGAAGGAGGCAAGGTGGAATCTGGCTGAACCTACCTTCACGCAGGGCACATACACAGGGTTGAGAGACTCTCCACCTAGCCGCACAGGCACCAGGATGACCACAGACTTCCACTCGGCTGTGGGGTCTGGCCTAGCCACCAGGCGTGCCACATCTGCCTTGTACACTAGAAGGACAGGCAGCAGGTCACCTTGCCATCCTTCAAGCTTCAGAATATGCCCTTCCATCCCCAGGGGCCCAAGCTCCCCTGAGCAATCTTAGGGGTGGGGTGGGGGGGGCAGGGGAGTGATACTCCCATTATTAGTGGAGAAAGATGTTTTTCCAGAGCCCTCAGGCTGCCCCAGATAATCCCAGGGCCTCTAGGCAGAGAGAGCAACAGAGGCCCTGAGAGCTGAACAAAGAACATAAACCCAGGAAGAGGCAGAGCCTTTTCCAATCCCAGGCCTGACTGGTCCTGGGTTTGCCAATACAGAAACAAAAGCATGGAGCAATCCTCAACCCAATGTCCCTGTGTGTCCCTCCTCAAGTATAATCTGCTGTTTTCCCCTCCTCTGCTGGTGCTCAGAGAAGTAGATTCAACCCTTTCGGGACACACAGCTGCTATGATGTGAATGCTTACATCCCCTCGAAATCTGTATGTTGAAATCCTAACCCCAAGGTGATAGCATGAGGAGGTGAGGCCTTTGTGTGCCCCCAGGTCAGTTCTTGCCGGGGCCTATGCGGGAGGCTCCTGACCCAGTTCCTGCCCTGCGCCCACCTGTGGATGAAACTATATGGAAAACTAATGCTGTCAACTATGGAGACTGGGGAAGCCAGGATGGCTCAGTGGGTTAGGCGCTCACTTTGCAGCACCTGGGACCGAGGATCGAGTCCCGGCCCCGGCCCGTGTGGAACCATATGCTGAACTGGGAGCTCCCCCAGTTCAGTTCTCTCTCTGTCTCTGTATCTCTCTCTCTCTCTCTCCTCTGTCAAAAAAAAAAAAAAAAAAAAAAATTAAACAACAACAACAAAAAAAAACTATGGAGACTGCTCTGGGCCCTCCCCCTTCTCTCTGTCTCTATGTCAAAGAACAATAAAAATAACTATAAATCTTTATAAAGTAAAAGTTAACTGGACCTTAGAGAAAGAAATCCATATGTCCTTTATTCTATCACTTGGGGAGCAGCCCCTGAAGTTTCTTTCAGAAGAAGTGGAAGTATCCTGAGCATCTCCCCATGTGGGCCTTGAATCCTTTCCAAGGGTCCCTCTGACCTAGAATTTGTTTCCAGCCTGTGAGAAAGGTGGATCCTAAGAGGCAGCTCAGGTAGTGACTGGCTCACGTGAGAATCCTGTGACCTTGATTTCCAGCCCCTTACCTGTACAGTCCTGAGAAACATACACCACCAGACGGGTGACCTCTGAGCAGTTTTCAACAGCTTTCCTAGGGTGCAAGAGGAAAGGCCTGAGTTCCTGGGGGTACCTAGTAGCTCCCGTGTCCCTGCAGTGGCTCTCACCTGAGTATATGTGCCACGAGAGATGGCCCATACCAGTCTCCTGCCTTCTTGCCTGAGCTCTGCCCGAGCTCCACCAGCTGGTGTAGGCCAAAGGGGGCCTTGGGGTGGTCAGCAAACCAGGACACAATCTGGCGATGTCGGCTTTCCTGCTCCAGCCCAGGGGTGCCCTGGGCCCAACAAGGAGGCATCCAGTGGGCAAGTCCATGGTGTTGGTTGGGAGAGGACAACCCAGATGGCTCAGGGGGGCCCAGGCCCATGCTCTTGGCCCATGTCCAGTCTGGTGGAAATGGAGTAGTCAATTGATACCAATGTAGGGGGACATAATTCCCATTTACTTATGCTTTACACACAATTCTAATGCTTCTAAGATGTCATGTTCAACAATTTTCATTCCTGAAACTTAACTCTAACAACACCGCCCCCCCCCCCCAAAAAAACCCCAACAAAAAACTAATGTACTTTACACACAATTCTAACATGAATTTAGACTCTTAGTTTACAAACAATTCTAACACTACTGGCTAGTACTCCTGGTGTGCACTTCTCCCTCTGCCCCTCACCTCTGGGCAGGAAATGCAGCAGTAGGCCCTGTGCCAGCATCATCTGCCCACTGCGTAACATGCAGCCCCAGCCACAGTCCGAGGTCAGACAGCCCCCAGTGAGGGGAGGGAAGTCCCGGCGGTATGTGAGCCACAGGCGGGACACGAAGTCCCGCTGAAAACGCTGGATGTCACCTACAAAAGCAGGCTTGTCAAGTGTCACTGAAGACACCCTTGGGGGCCTCCCCCAACCCTGACCTGGGGCCACCAATTCACCGTCACTCTCGAAGCAGTAGCGACGGCCACAGAGGTGGATGCTGGAGATCTTGCTAAAGCTGGTCCGACTTTTAACTGTCCAACCTGCAAAGACATGGGCCAAAGAGATGTCGGACATGCAACATAACACACAGCACAGACAACAGTGCTTTCATCCACCATCAGTGAAATGGGACCATCCTACTTCCTCAGGGGTGGCACTGGGGAATACATTCCTCTTAGATGGACGCAGGACCTCTAGAAACAGCCACACCAGTGTTTGTCATTAATTCAGGATGAGTTAAGGCAGTTCTAATTATTATACCTATTTTACAGAAGGGAAAAATGGAAGCACAGGGATGAAAAAAACGCTTGCTCAAGGTCACACGAAGAACAGATAATATTTGAAACACATTCGCTATTGGGCCTGCCACAGACCAGCACTGGGCAGACGGGTGGGTGGGGGACCCACAGGTGACTCACAGAAGGAGAACAAATGGTGGAATATTCAGAATACAAGGCAGGGTCTCGTTCCTCGACTCCCACCGACCTTTAAGGTTCCTGCCTAGTCGAACCCTCTCGCTCGTCCCCCCCACAGAACCCAGCCCCCTGGGCCCGCCCTCTTCTCACCGTACTTGACGTTGTTCCAGGCAGTCAGGAACCTCGCTTTAAACTTGTCCACTTCGTCCGGTTCCCCGGGGGCGGCCCCAGACGAGCCCAGGGCAGGGCCGCTGGCTCCAGCGGACCCAAGACCGTTGGGGTCCGGGACTCGGGGCCCCCGCGGCCGGCGGCCCTCGGGGCGGCGCGCGTCCTCTGGGCTCCCGCTCCGGTACTGCGCGGCGGCCGGCGACACAGAGTTCATGGGCGCTCCGTGGGGGAGGCTGCGGACAGACGGCCCGAATGGGGCCGTGCTCCAGCGCCCCAGGAGCCAGGACGCGGACGAGACACGAGAGCCCAAGAAGGTGCTAGTCGGCCCCCGACGCGGCGATCAGACCGCCCGGCCCGGTGCGGGACGCGGCCGCCGCCGCCGCCGCCGCCGCCATTTTAGAGGCCCTGGCCCGGGAGGAAGGCGGGCGTGACTGGGCTGGACGCCCCGGCGCCCCGGTCCCCAGCCTGGTTCCCAGCCTGGTTCCCAGCCTCGGTTCCAGGCGGACGCCCTGGGGCCTCCTGACGAGGCAGCGCCCCACGCCCCCCGCGCCCTCCCGCAGCCTTATCGCGGCGGCCAGTCGCGCTGAGCCCCTGCAAGCCTTTATCGAAGGCCCCAGAGCCGGGAAGCCCCGCCCCCGGCCCCGCCCCGCCCCGGCCCCGGCCCCGCCTGCGCGCTGGGCACCGACCACTAGGCATCCGCGACAGGGACAGAGATCCGTACCTGCCTGAGTCTCCCTGGGGACCACAGCGCCCCTCCGCGGGCTGCGCACCCAGAACTCGTCTCTGCCTGCAGCCAAACCCGTGTGTGACACTTCCTCCCCTCCTCCAGCCACGCCTCTGTGTGCCTCAGTTTTCCCGTGAGCAAAAGGGGGCTCAAATACACGCCCAACAAAGCCATAACCATTTTGCTGAGGGAAAGAAGCCAGACAAAAAAGAAAAGTAAATACTCTCTGGTCCCATTTATATCAAACTCTAGAAAGTGCAACCTCCTAATAACGTACCACTAGTGGTTGCCCGGGGGGATTGGGTGGGGAGAGGCGAGCGGGAGGAATATAAAAAGGGCAAGAGTATACTTTTTGGAGTCGTGGGTGTGTTTAGTATCTAGATTATGGTGACGATTTCCAGGATGTGAAAACTCACTGGAGTGTACACTTTATATGTGTGCTGTTTGTTGTATGTCATTAATACCTCGGTAAAGCTGTAAAATTTTTTCAATGCATCTAAACTCAGAGGAATGTCAGAAGGAGCTGAATTCATCCCTGTAAACCTCTTAACATGGCATTTGAGGTACAGTTAGGGTTCAGGGAAAGCCAGCCACCACCTGAAAGGCAAGGTGACAGAGTAGTGACCCTGTGAATCACAGAGAGAGTGGCCTCTAGTGGCTAGTCCAGGGACATTGTTCTGAGCTGGTGGAAGGAAATCAGAACAGGATTTGGATGAGGATGTGGGACATGAAGAAGACACAAAAGGACAGTCACCTCCCTGATGCTCTACACGCTTTCCTCACTACACTCCCCTTCAGCCACATCTGCCTCCTTTCTTAAACTGAACAGGTTTTGTCCCACCTCAGGACCTTTGCACTTGCCCTTCCCTCTCTTCCTTGAGATATCTGCATGGCTCCCCCTCAACCTCCTTCAGGACTTTATTCAAATGTCACCCAGACTCAGTGACTCTCTCAAAATCCCTCTTTTCTCTGGGCTCATTTCCCCCTTTCCTGCTACATTTTTTCCAGAGGAGTTACCACAACCTGATTGAGTCAACTCAGGTTGCTGCAACAAATACCACAGACTAGGTGGCTTAAAAAACAGACATTTCACAGAGTTATAGATGGTGGAAGTCTGAGATCAGGGAGCCAACAGAGCCAGGACCTTGGTGAGGACCTCTTCCTGGTCATGTCCTCACATGGCCTCTCCTTGCAGAGATATCTTGAATCTCTTCCTCTTTTTATAAGGGCATTATTTGCATCATGGAGACTCAACCCTCCTCATGCCCTCATCTAGCCCTAATCACCTCCCAAAGGCCCTATCTCCATATACCATCAAATTGGTGGTTAGGGCTTCAACATATGAATTTTGGGGTAGACACATGCATTCAAACCATAGCATTGATTTAATATATACAGTAGACTCACAGTTAGCCAGAACTCAAGCAACCAGCACTCTAAGATATATTTTTTATTGTTTTTGACAGAGAGACAGACACAGAGAGAAGGGGGAGAGCTCAGAGCAGTCTCCATAGTTGACAGCATTAGTTTTCCATAAAATTTCACTCCACAGGTGGGCACGGGGCTGTGCATGGCAGGAACTGGGCCGGGAGCTTCCCACATAGGCCCTGGCAAGAACTGAACTGGGGGCACGCCCCAGCTCAGCATATGGGTCCACATGGGCCAGAGCCGTGATTCAATCCTCAGGCTCTAGCGCTGCAAAGCAAGCACTTAACCCGCTGAGTCATCCCAGCTTCCCAACAACCAGCACTCTTTTTTTTTTTTTTTTTTACAACCAGCACTTTTAAGCAACCGGCAAAGTCTCAAGCAACTGGCAAGATGGGTTTCTGTTCATCTTGGTAATTGCTGTTCTCAACACTCAGCCTGTGGCCTGGCCCATAGTAGGTTCTCAACAACACAGTAGGTGAGGGAATCTGGCATGGCTTAGCGGGTTAAGTGCTAGCTTTGTATCCCCGGAGACCGAGGATTGAATCCTGGCCCATGCGGACACATATGCTGAACTTGGGTGTGCCCTTAGCTCAGTTCTTTTTTTTTATTGTTTTTGACAGAGAGAGAGAGAGAGAGAGAAAGAGAGAGAGAGAGAGAGAGATACAGAGACAGAGAGACCTGAACTGGGGGCACTCCCCAGTTCAGCACATGGGTCCGCACAGGCCGGGGCTGGGATTCGATCCTGGGTTCCCAGTGCTGCAAAGTGAGCACTAACCCACTGAGCCATCCCAGCTTTCCCCCAGTTCAGTTCTTGCCGGGGCCTATGCGGGAGGCTCCCGGCCCAGTTCCTGCCCTGCGCAGCCCCTTGTCCACCTGTGGAGTGAAACTGTATGGAAAACTAATGCTGTCAACTATGGGGACTGCTCTGGGCCCTCCCCCTTCTCTCTCTCTCTTTGTCTCTCTGTCAAAAAACAATAAAAATAAATCCTAAAAAACAAACAAACAAACAAAAAAACCACAGTAGGTACCACAAACAACTTGTGAAATAAAAGGATTTGTTGCCTCACAGGGGACAGATGTGCTGTAGGGGCCACAAACCCTCTTTGTTCTGGTGGCTGACACACTCCCCCCATGGCCACAGGAGGTTCACTCTTTTTTTTTAAATATATTTTTATTTATTTTATTTTTGACAGAGAGAGAGAGAGAGAGAGAGAGAGAGAGAGAGAGAGAGAGAGATGCAGAGACAGAGAGAGAACTGAACTGGGGGAGCTCCCAGTCCAGCACATGGTTCCACACGGGCCAGGGCCGGGACTCGATCCCCGGTCCCCGGTCCCCGGCGCTGCAAAGTGAGTGCCCAACCCACTGAGCCATCCCAGCTTCCCCGTGGTTCACTCTTGAGAAGGGGAGTGTTCTACTGTGGGGTGCTGGATTTCTTGTCCCTCTCCCCTATGAATACAGCCATAATGTGAGCTCCACACCTGGGTCTCTGTCCCAAGTCCTGGGTCCAGTCACCACCTGTGTTGCCCCTGGGGTGTCCCCTAGGTCTTGAAGTGATCCTGCATTTCACTCACACTGGCTTTTCCTCCCCAGCACTTGCCCGCCCCTCAGTTTCCATTGCCTCCCTTACCAGGGTCTATCAGCCCACCTCTTAATCTGTCCTGTTTTCTTCATACTCCCCAAAGCAGCACAATAGTCATGGCCATCTTTGAAGATGCTGTAGCCAGGTGTCTTAAACAGGTGACCTTGCCTTTCTAGACCTCAGTTTTTTCATCTGCCAAACGCAGTAGTAAGAGTGCCTATTTCCCACGACTTGGAAGAAAGATGGAATGAATATGTAAAATGCTTACAGCATAAGCTGTAAGCCACCACCACATTAGTGTGAATTATTACTGCTCTTGTCATTCTTATTTCCACCGCTGCCCTCCCAGGTCCAGGCTCCAACACCAGCATCCCCTTGTTCCTGGCTGCCACCTCTGACCTCTCAAATCCACACAGCAGTAGAAAGAACCTACTAATTTATAAAATTATTTTTTTCTATTCCAAATGGTGCTAAACATTCACTTTGTCTTTAAATAATGTTTTATTTTATTTTTTAAAGATTTATTTTATTGTTTTTGACAGAGAGAGAGAGAGAGAAAAACAGAGCAAAGGGGGAGGGCCCAGAGTAGTCTCCATAGTTGTACATCATCAGTTTTCAACATAGTTTCATTCCACACAGGTGGGCAGGGTGCCACGCAGGGTGAAAACTGGTCTGGGGGCCTCTCACATGGGAAGCATGCCCCTGCGAGCTGAGGGCTGAACCAGGGGCCTTCCACATGGGAAGTTCACCCCAGCAAGAACTGAACTGGGGGCCTCCCACATGGGAAGCAGCACACCCCAGTTCAGCATATGGGTCTGCATGGGCGGGAGCCAGGACCAGGACAGACACTTGATCCTCTGACCCCGGGGCTGCAAAGCGAGCGCTTAACCTGCTGAGCCATCCTCGCTTCACTAATTTTGTATTTTAAAATAATCTCTTTTAATGAGATATAATTGATATATAATATTAGTTTCAGGGGTACAACATAATGATTTGATATTTGTATTCATTGCAAAATGATCACCACAATAAGTCTAGTTAAGGCTTGTTAACTAAAAATAAAATGGTTCTTCTAAATATAAAAATACTTTAGGGATGCTGGAATAACTCAGGTTGAGCACTTGCCTTGCAACTGCGAGGGCCAGGGATCAAACCCCGGGCCTGGCCTGTGCAAACCCATATGCTGAGCTGCTGTGCAGCTGGTAACTGTCAGAATTGCAGCAAAGGTTCTCACCTCCCATGTGGGAGGCCCTCAGTTTGGTTCCTGCCCCATATGGCCCACATCCACCTGTGTGGAATGAAACTGTCACAGCTAACGATATACAATTATGGAGACTGCTCTGGGCCCTCCCCGCTTCTTTCTCTCTCACCTTCTCTCAAACAGTACAATAAATCTTTTTAAAAATACTTTATAAAAATAAAATTATTGATGTGATGTGGATTTGTACATCTGGAAACTGTCTAATTGTTACCAATCAATGTCACCCCATTAAATTTAACAATAAAAAATAAAAAATAAATAAATAAATAAAATAAAATTATTTTATGAACAATTTTTACCACACCAAAAAATATAGAGAAAGAATGCAAATTTTTCCAGTAGAAACATAGTGTGAGATATAATTTTCAATATTCTAGTAGCCATGTTAAAAAATGTACAACCTGGGGAAGCTGGGATGGCTCAGCGGGTAAAGCGCTAGCTTTAAAGCCCCGAGGACCGAGGATCGAATCCCAGCCCCGGCCCATGCGGACCCATATGCTGAACTGGGGTGTGCCCCCAGTTCAGTTCTTGCCGGGACCTTCCTTGCCGGAAGCTCCCTGCTCAGTTCCTGCCCTGTGCAGCCCTGTGCCCGCCTGTGGAGTGAAACTATATGGAAAACTAATGTCAACTATGGAGACTGCTCTGGGCCCTCCCCCTTCTCTCTGTCTCTCTCTGTCTCTGTTTCTCTCTGTCAAAAATCAATAAAATAAATCTTAAAAAAAAAATATATATATATACAACCAATCCAATTAAATAATGGGCAGAGGATCTGAACAGACATTTCTCCAAAGAAGATATACAGATGGCCAACAGGTACATGTAAAGGTGCTCAATGTCACTAATCATCAGGGAAATGCAAATCAAAACCACAATAAAATATCCCCTCATACCTGTTAGAATGGCTATCATCAAAAAAGTAAGCAATAAGTGTTATCATTTAGCATAATGTTCTTAAGACCCATCTATGTTGTCTCAAATGGCAAGATTTCCTTCTTTTTAGTGGCTGCATAATATTCCATTATATCTATCTATATCTATCTATCTATATATCACATTTCTTAATCTATTCATCTATTGATGGACAGTGAGGTTGTTTCCATATCTTGGCTATTGTAAATAATGCTGCAGTGAACATATGGACGCATTTATCTTTTCAAGATAGTGTTTTTATTTTCTTCAGATATATTCTCAGAAGTGGAATTGCTGGGTTATAAGGTAATTCTATTTTTAAGTTTTTGATGAAACTTCATACTGTTTTCCATAGTGGCTGTACCAATTTACATTTCTACCAACAGTGTACGAGGTTCCCTTTTCTCCATGTCCTCATCAACACTCATTATTTCTTGTCCTTTTCAAAATAACCATTTTGACAGGTATGAATTGATATCTCATTGTGGTTCTAACTTGCATTTCCCTGATGTTCAGTGATGTTGAGCATCTTTTCAGGTACCTGTTGGTCTTCTGTTTGTCTTATTTGGAAAAATGTCTATTCGGATCCTCCAAAAGATATATTGAAGTTCTAACCCCAGATACCTGTGGCTGTGACCTTATTTGGAAGTAGGGTCTTTGCCAATGTAATTAGTTAAGATGAGGTCATACTGGATTAGGATGGCCCCTGAATTCAAGATGATTGGTGTCCTTGTAAGAAGACAGAGTGATACAGAAACACAGTAGGAAGGTCATGTGGCCATGGAGGCAGAAACTGAGGTTACGTAGCTGCAAACAAATCAAAGTAACCACCAGAAGCTAGGAAGAGGCAGGGAAGGATTCTCACTTCTCCCTCAGAGAGAGCATGGCCCCAAGTGACACCTTGACTTCGAAATTCTAGCTTTCAGAACTGTGAGAGAACCCACTCTGTTTCAAGCAGCCCAGTTTGTGGTGATTAATTGCAGCAGCCCCAGGAAACCAATGCAGCCTGTTGATCCCTCCTCTCATCTAGGTCTCAGGTAGCCCATCATCTGCTCTGAGACGCCTGTCCTGACCTCTAGCTTGGGCCAGGCCTCCTTTATACACTCTCAGGCTTCCTCTGTTGACAAGTGTAATCATTCCTAATCACCTGTGTCATTGCTTGTTAATCACAGTGTCCCCTGTGAGGACAAAAGCAGCACAAAGATAAGTGACAACTGTCCTAAGCCATTATTATTTCAGGAGTATCCATTGTCACTTGCAGTGTGCCTGCACCAAGGGCCAGCAATGACAATGAAAGAAAAAGAGCCACACCTGCTTTTCAGTGCCTCCTGTGTTGGAATACACTAGATGCACAATACAGTTTGTTGAATGACTAAATAAATGATACAAGAACTTAGTTGTCCATAGAGCCTCCTCCCAGATGTTTCTGAAAGTCTCCACTTCTGGCTTCTCTAGAGTTCCAGATTAACTTTCTTGAGCCTTGCCCTACTGGCTTTATGTGCCCTAAGTTTTTTTTGTTTTTTTTTTCTTTAAGTATTGATGTTATTGTTTGAGAGGAGAGAGAGAGAGAGAGAGAAGGGTGGAGGGACCAAAGAAGTCTTCATAGTTGTACATCATTAGTTGTGACATGGTTTCATTCCACCATGGGGCCTCCCGCATGGGAGGCAAGAACCTTTGTCACTGTGCCATTCTGGCAGTTAACAGTTGTGCTGCTGTTCAGCATATGGGTTTGCACTGGCTGGGTCTGGGAATTGAACCCTGGACCTCGCAATTACGAGGCAAGTGTTCAACCACTGAGCTATCTTAGCATCCCGTGCCCTAAGTTTTTTAACCGTCAGCCCAACCCTATATAGTAGATATAAATATCATTCTCATTTTATAGAGGAAAAACTACAGTCTCAGAAATAGAGGAGCTACTATTATTCCCAGTGGTAATTTTCACAGTTGCCATGCATTTAAAACTTGGAAAGCAACTCATAAAAACCCAAGCAAAGGATTTGAATACTCAGGGAAGCTGGGATGGCTCAGTGGGTTAAGCGCTCAGTTTGCAGCCCCAGGGACCGAGGATCGAATCCTGGCCCTGGCCTGTGCAGATCCATATGCTGAACTGGTGAGTGTTTCCCATGCGGGAGGCCCCCAGCCCAGTTCTGGCCCTGCATGGCCCCCACCCAACTGTGTGGAACGAAACCATGTTAAAAACTGATGACATACAACTATGGAGACTGCTCTGGACCCTCCCCCTCCTCTCTGTCTTTCTCTGTCTCTGTCTCTCTCTCTCTCTCTCTGTCAAAAACAATAAAATAAATCTTAAAAAAAAAATGATTTGAACACTCTTCACAAATGAAGATAACTGGGTGCCAAGTAGTACATGAAAGATTCCTAACATCACTAGCCATCAGATAAATGCAAAATAACAGCAATGATGTGCACTACAAACCTGTATAACAGCTGAGATGCAAAACATTGACCTTACCAAGTACTGGTGAGAATATGAAGGAACTGGAACATTTGAAATCCATGCAATTTATTGTACATCAACAGTAACTTGATGAAGTTAAACAAAAAAATCAATAGGGTAACATTAGGGCACCAATGCAAATTTACACTTTAGTGGAACTCAGTAAGTTAGAATAGTCTTCTTGTGACTATTCTGGCATCTGTACATTAATTTTATCTTGGGTCGCTCAGCAATTCCAAGAATGTTTCCATGCCTCTCCACCCAGTTCCCATGCCCCTTAATGAAGTAAATTAGGTTCTGGAAATTCCTCTCAGGCCAAACAGTTGCTAGAATAAATTACACATTCTTGAAGAAAACATAAATATGTGGATAGATGCTTTCTCATGATAGATCACTTTCCTTGTCCAGCTTTCTTGCTTCCTTGGAGCCATCTGTCTTCCCTCTAGTGTCTCTTACACTGAGAGTTATGTGAAAGAATGCTCTAGAAATGAGCTGTGCTTATCACTGCCTTTTGGGCTGAAAGGATGCAAAACTTTTTTTTAAGTTGCTTTATTTTTTTTTAAAGATTTATTTTTATTGTTTATGACAGAGAGAGAAAGAGAGAGATACAGAGACAGAGACAGAGAGAATGGGGAGGGCCCAGAACAGTCTCCATAGTTGCACATCATTGGTTTTTCCACATAATTTTATTCCACAGGTGGGAGGGGCTGCACAGGGCAGGAATTGGACTGGGGTCTCACCCTGGTGAGAACTGAACTGGGGGCACTCCCCAGCTCAGCATATGGGTCCACTCAGTCCAGGGCCAGGACTCAATCCTAGGTCCTCAGGGCTGCAAAGTGAGTGCTTAACCTACTGAGCCATCCCAGCTTCCCCTGCTTTGTTGTTATTATTTTTTATTTTAAGGTGAGAGAGAAAGTAAGAGAGAGAAGGGGAAGGGCCCAGAGCAGTCTCCATAGTTGTATATCTTTAGTTGTGACATGGTTTCATTCCACACAGATGGATGTGGGGCCATGTGATGAGGGAACCGAAACAGGGCCTCCCGCATGGGAGGTGAGGACCTTCACCTCCAAGCCATACCAGTGGTTACCAGTTGTGCTGCAGTTCGGCATATGGGATTGCACAGGTCAGTGCCAGGAACTGAACCCCAGACCTCAGGATTGCAAGAAAAGCACTCAACTGCTGAGGCATCCCAGCATCCCCTGCAAAACTCTTTTTTAATGTATACTGAACATCTATTATGTGCCAGATTTGGTGCTGGATTCAGGACTGCAGGAATTGATAATAAAAAATACTGTTGTCTCCTTTTGGGTCTTGGAGGTAGTGTGTGGGAGATAGATGATGAACTCATTACACAAATAATTACATAGTCATGATTTTAATGAGGGTCATGTAGGAAAACACAAGCTTACAATAGGGGGAAGTAGTCTAGTTTGGGGGCTGTGATCCAGAAGGACTTCTCTGAGGAAGCCACATTTAAGCTAGGCTCTGTATTAGTCAGAATAAGTCAAGTTTCAGTGCAGTAACAAGTAAATCCAAAGCTCAGTGGTTAAATATATTTATATATTTATATTTATATCCCTCATTCTACTTATCCTCCATGGCCTGGCAGGAACCCAGCTCCACACAGTCATGCAGGGGTCTAGGCTGATGAGGCACTTGCCCAGCATCTTACACTTGTGCTATCTGGAGCTCATCTTCTCAATTGCCACAGAGACAAGAGGGAGACTGGAGAAGCTTGTGTGGGCCTTTTGAAGTTTCTCCTCAGAAGTGAGTGACATATAGAAGAGATGTATATCATCTCTATTCACATTTCAATGGCTGAAATTAGTTAAGAGAGCCACTTAATTTAATGTAGTTTTTCATTCAATAGATACTGGTCTGTCCTAGAAATGTCCATCATGGGATCTAAAGGATGAGCAGAAACTAGCCAGAAAAAAGAGAGGAAGGAAGTGCAGCCCTGGCAGAGTGAAGAGAACAAAGACGGTGGAAGCAAAGAGACAGTGGGTCTATGGACCCAAAATTTAGACAGAAATAGATTTTTTAATCCAGACCACTATTTTCAGCTAAGATATTGATCAGGTATAAAAAGCAAGTAAAAATATTTTTTTCTTTAAAAATAATTTGTTTCTGATCACAAGATACCGGAAAGGGCAATGCTTGGGACTCCTTGGCTGTCTGTAAATACCCTTGCCCAACACCAGGCTCATCCTGCCCCTAAGTGTTCTCTCACAACCTAACACCTGCAGCATATAGTATAGTGTCTAACCATGTGGGAAGTTTAAACTTGTGTTTTCTTTTAAAGCTTTATTTTATTGTTTTTGACAGAGAGAGACAGAGAGAGACAGAGAGAAGGGAGAGGGCCCAGAGCAGTCTCCATAGTTGTACATCATCAATTTTCAACAGGGTTTCATTCCACACAGGTAGGTGGGGGCTGCACAGGACGGGAGCTGGGCTGGGGGCCTCCCACATGGGGAGCCAGGGGCTGAATGGGGGGTTGGGAACTGAACTGGGGGCCTCTGGCATGGGAAGCACACCCCAGTCCAGCATATGGGTTCGCATGGGCTGGGGCCAGGATACAATCCTTGGTCCCCGGGGCTCTAAATTGAGTGCTTAACCCACTGAGCCATCCTGGCTTTCCCTTAAACTTTTGTTTTCCAGCTCACTTGCAAATACTGAAGCTGAACTGACTGTTCCAACTGTCAATTTCCTAAAACTCTCACAAACAAAGTTGCAGGCAAATTATTGCTGCACAGCTCTGAGAGCCATTCACACTTTTTAAAAGGCCTTTCTTAAATAGTAATGACTTCAGCCCCTTCTGTGTTCCCAGTCTTCTAAGGCCCAGGCTGCCTATGGCCCCGGGAAGGCACCCCTGGGAATCCCCCACAACCAAGGGCAGCGATGGAGGAAGGGCAGGCCAGGCCAAGCATGAGGAATGAACAGTCATTTTATTGGGCTCAGACCAGGAGTCCACGGGTCTTGAGGATCTCTGAGTATCTGTCAATTTTCTTCGCCACGGTTTTTTAATTAATTAATTAATTAATTGGCCTGTTTCTGTAGCCTTATGAGCTGTTAGTTTCTTCTGGTAATGAAACCTTAGCCTTCTTCCTCTTCTCTTCCAGGGTGGCACTAACTGCTTGGTGCTTCCAGACAACCTCATGAGCCAGGCCCCTTAGGTAGGCGAACTTCCATATGGGCTTCAGACACACAACCTTGAGGGCAGCAGGAACCACTATTAACTTTTTCTTGTCACAGGGTGGGCAGATCCCCTTAAACACCTTAAGGCGGTCCAGGGCGACCTGATTCCTCTTGGTCTTGTGAGGCAGCATGCTTCACACGGTCCGCCAGAAGATGTTGCTGGGGGCTCTGAAGTGGTAGGGACCTTGGGATGAGTTGGTGTTCATCCACTTGCAGAGAAAGGCCAGATACTTCAACTTGTTTCTGTAGAAATTGCCAGAAATGTGTATGCTGTCACAGCACATGACCACTACCTTGTGGCCCAGCAGTACCTGCTTGGCCATGATGGCCACCAGGTGGCCCAGAAGATGGCCTCAGTCATTAAGCACCAGGACCTGCCCTTCCGCCAGTAGAGACTTCTTAAAATGTGGAAGGGCTCAAAAATGTTATCTCCCGTGCTCTTATGTTCTCAGAAAGTTACTGCATTATACAAAGGGGTAAAAGGGATGCTGGGGTGGCTCAGCAGGTTAAGCGCTTCTCTTGCAGCCCTGGGGTCTGAGGATTGAGTCCCAACCCTGGCCCATGCAGACCCATATGCTGAATCGGGGTGTGCTGCCCATGTGGAAGGCCCCAGCCCAGTTCCCACCCTGTGCGGCCCTGCACCCACCTGTGTGGAATGAAACTATGTGGAAAACGAATGATATACAACTATGGAGACTGCGCTGGGCCCTCCCCTTTTTCTCTCTCTATCAAAACAATAAAATAAATATTAAAAAAACAAAAACAAAACAAAGAGGTAAACCAAGAAAAAGGGCAATAAAAAAAGAAGACATGAGATTGAGGAAACGGGTCCCAATATAGGAGATGAAGATAATTCCTGAGAGGATAACAGGAGGGATTCCCCAGCAGAAACAACCCAGGAGGAAAACAAAATGCTACCAATAGATTATCTGGAAAATTTGATCACTTGTAAAGTTGAACCAGAACTTCTAAGAAAGACAAGTGAGGGGGAGGAAAGGACAGCTCCTGGTGGAAAAACTACACATCATAATAATCACACTTCTCATTTGCATCCTTCAAAGAAAAAATGAGATTATCTTTTCATAAAAGCAATATAAATAATGTGAGCCACCAAGACATCAGGTGATTGCATGTCTCATATCCAGTAGATCGACTCAGTGGCACCATATGATGGCTGGGAGGCATCTCAGACCCAACTAGCACCAAATTGTACTTTCTAAATTGAACTCCTGGCCCTTCTGTGGTTCCAAAGCTGTCCCACTTCAAGTGCCTGAAACACAACCTCCCGTAGTTTGGGGACTGTATGGCCCAGATGGAGGTGCTCAGATCAACCTTGGAATGACTCCTCCCACATTCTCCAACCTCACCAATCAGAACAGTCCATCTCCCAGGGCATTAGTTTGTTTATGACATATGATCTGCGCTGGACCAATGGAATTCAGTACTGGGACTTCTGTCCACACCCTGGAGCCATTGGGTGTCTCTTTCCATGTGGCTACCGAGTGGCAATAATGGATCCACAGTGCCAGGCAGACCCTCTGCCATCCAGAGGGAAGCTTGTTGAGATGAAAGTGCAGCCAAACCAGGAGACAAGAGAGTTAAATGCCTGGTGACATTGGAGTTTCTTGATTCAGCTATGTCTGAAGCCAAACCAACTCCTAGACACTTAGACTTTCAGTTACATGAGCCAATTCATTCCTTTTGTCTCCCCTCATACTAGTTCAAGTTGTTTTTTTAATTGAAATTAGTTTTTAGTTGTTGTTGTTTTCCTGGAATTTCCTAATAAATACAACCCCTACTAAATGCCAGGTATTGCACTAAAGAGTTGATATTACCGTCTCATTGAATTCTGAACATGGGAATAATTATTATTCCTGTTTAACTGATAAGGAAACTGAGGCCTCACAGAGCTAAATCCATCTGCCCAAGATCATCAGAGCCATGATTCCAACCCACATCTGTCTGATCCCCATTACCTGCTCCTCTTTGACAGTAAGGAACAATTGCCAAATTTGGAGATTCAGAGGCAGGAGGTTTGGTATGGGGAGGGGGTTGGGGATGGGGCAACAAGAGCCAGATTCCAATGGCCAGAGCTCCTTGAACTTTCTTCAAAGGGCACCAAGGACTTATAGAGGATTGTGAGCAGGGGAAGGACAGGAGGAAGGACCTGTCGCTGCAGTGTGGACAGACAGATCAATATAAATAGTAACAAAAAGTAATAACTATCCAAACTACAATGAGATGCCATTCACCCAAACTGGGATGGCTGTAATAGAAAAGGATGCAAAATTACAAGTGTTAGCAAGGATGGGGGAAGTCAGAACCCCTCTAAGTTGCTGGTGGGAATGTCAAATAGTGTAGTCACTTTGAAAAACAACCTGGCAGTTCTTTAAAATGTTAAACATAGAGTTACCATATGACCCAGCAATTCCATTGAAATGGAAACACACAAAATTCCTATATACAAACGTTCACAGCAGTATTTTTCAAGCTATCCAAGAAGCAGAAACAACCCAAGTGTTTATTAGCTGATGAAGAGAGAAACAAAATATGATACAATCCACACAATGGCACATTATTCAGCCATAAAAAGGACTGATGTATTGTTTCATGCTCCAACATGGATGAACCTTGAAAATGTTATGCTGAGTGAAAGAAGCCAGAAACGAAAGGCACATTGTGTGTGATTCCATTTATAGGAAATGTCCAGGACAGGCAAATCCATAGAGACAGAAAGTAGGTTACTGGTTTCTAGGGTCTGAAGGAAGAAGAAATGGACGTGATTGCTAACCGGGTTCCCTTTTTGAGTGATGAAATGTTCTGAAGTTGATCTTGGAGATGGTTACACAACTCTAAAAACACTAAGAACCATAGAATTGTATACTTTAAAAGGGTGCATTGTGTCAAGTGTGAATATACCTTAATAAAGCTGTTAAGAAATAATACCTAACTTTTAGCAAGTGGTTAGTTCTGGGCCAGTTAATGGTTGCTTGATACTGATAAGATCACGGTAAGAAAAAGAGTTTTCTGACTCATTTTTATAGATGGGGAGACTGAGGTCAGAGAGGTTAAGCAAGTTACACAGTAAAGTGGGATCAGAAACCAGAGGCCTGATATTTGAGGCCCCACCAGACCTGACCCTTGCCCCACACCCAGTCTCACCCTTCTTCCACTTTCCTCCCGCAAAGTTAAGCTTCTGCCCGATTGACCTGATTTCTGTTTCTTTTATACACGTATTCTTTCCAGCCTCTAGGCTTTTGCATATGCTGATTCAATCCCTGTGTGTAAGTGTGAGAGGGTAAAAGGGGAGATGCTGACTCCAAGCTTCCAAGCCTAGGGCCTGGGAAGGAAGGGGTGCAAGGTGGGGGGCACCTCCAGGGCTGCTTAGGAGGAAAGATCAGGGCCTGCCTCTGCTGCTTCTGGAAGATGTGGCCCCTGACCCATGTGGACAGCATTTGGAACCCTTGGCCTGTGTTTAATTAAACCAAGGTATACGTGGGAACAGTCGCAAGAGGATGAGGTCAGATTTTTACCCTAGGGAGTTTACTAGGCCTGGGGTGAGCAGGTGAGAGGAGACAGGCCCAATTCCTGCCCAGCACCTCAGGACAAGGTGATCCTCACCCCCTACCTGCCTTCTTCTCCCTTCCCCCTCCCAACTCATAGCATCTTCTTAGAGCCTTTTAGAATCTTAAATAAGAAATCCAGGGAAAGCGGGATGGCTCAGCGGGTTAAGTGCTCGCTTTGAAGCCCCGAGGACTGAGAATCGAATCCCGGCTCCGACCCCGGCGGACCCACATGCTGAACTGGGGTGTGCTTCCCGAATGCGGTGAGGCCACCAGTTCAGTTCAAAAAAATAAAATAAATAAAAATAAATAAATAAATATAAATAAAAATTTCTTAGAAATCCATAAATATAATGGACCACTACTATTCAGCCATAAAAAGAAATGAAGTCCTGATGTCTGCTACAATGTGGAAACCCTGGAAAACATCAGGTACAGTGAAAGAAGTCAGATACAAAAGGCCACGGAGTGCATGATTTCATTTATGTGATGTGTTCAGAGTAGGTAAATCCATAGACACAGAACACAGATTGGCAGTTGCCAGGGCCTGGGAGAAAGCGCGTGGGGAGTGACTGCTTAGTGGGTGTAGGGTTTCCTTTTGGGGTGATGGAAATGTTTTGAAACTAGAAAGTTATGTGAATATCACCTCAAAACAAACAGACGAGCAGGTAGTAAACTAGGCCTTTGCTCATGCTGATTCCTCTCCAGGAACACCCGCCTCACAGTCTTCTTATTCTGACCTCAGCTCACTTCACCTCCCCAAAGAGGCCCTCCCTGACCTCCGGCTCTAAAATCATCCCGTCGTTGGCATATCACACGATGATATTGTATTTGTTTTGTTTTTTTTTGTTTTTTTAAATATATTTTTATTTCTTTCTTTATTTTTGACAGAGAGAGAGAGAGAGAGAGAGAGAGAGAGAGAGAGAGAACTGAACTGGGGGAGCTCCCAGTTCAGCATATGGTTCCGCATGGGCCAGGGCCGGGATTCGATCCTCGGTCCCCGGCGCTGCAAAGCAAGCGCTTAACCCACTGAGCCATCCCGGCTTCCCTGTATTTGTTGATAGCACACATTGCCATGCAAAATTATCTTATTAACTTGTGTATGGATTTGTTTGGTCTTCCACTAAAATGTGAGC
>PVKE010010608.1:0-42079 GCA_004027555.1 Craseonycteris thonglongyai | reverse complement strand
TATTTGTTTTAGTAGACTCTGAGAAGATTTCATCTCGCTTCCTTCTGGTACCCCTATTATTCTAATATTGTTCTTCCTGATGGAGTCAGAAAGTTCTTGTAGGGCTCTTTCATTTCTCTTGATTTTCCTTTCCCTTTCTTCTTCCCTCTGTGACATTTCCATGTTTGTATCTTCAATTTCACTCATCCTTTCCTCTAGCCGGTCAGCCCTGTTTCCTATGCTGGTCAGTTCTTTTTTCAGCTCTCCCATGATGCCTTTCATTTCAAGGAGTTCCTTTTGTTTCCACTCTAGCTTCTGAATTTTGTTGGTAAAGTAGTCATTTTGCTCAGAAAATTTCTTGTTGAGGTCATTTAACTGTGTCTGGGTACTTTGCCAGCATTCAGTGAGCTCTCTAAATGTCTTGATTAATGCAGCCCTGAATTCTGTTTCAAATAGATTTGATTCCAAGTGTGCAAGGTCCTTTACTAAAGACTGCCCCTGATCTTCTGGAGGGGCTTTGGATTCTGAGGTGTGCATTGTGTTTGATGTGGTTCTTTTTGCTTTACGCCTGAGTCTGTTTTCCCTCTGGGGGGTTGCCTATCAGATGAGCTTCTCTTTATTTTTTTATTTTGGACTCAGTTGTGGGAGAAGGAGATTGTGGGAGAGGGTTGGGGGAAGCAGACAGCTTCTGTGTCCTGGGCACTTCAGGTTGCTGTCTTAGCTGTTAGATAGCAGGGTAGTAAAGGTGTGGCCAGGGCTGGGGGCATGTGAGTAGGAGCTAGGGCGGGCCTGAGACACAATAGCAGATTCCTCTTTCAGCAGGGGGCCTGGTGGTTCAGTGGGGGCGGGGCTCCGGAGCTCTGGTCTCTCCTCCTCCTGGTTGCCCCTCCTTCAATCGTATCTGTAAGCCACACCCACAGGGCAGCACTTGGATGGGCTGGGGCTTGGCAGAGGCCCCGGTCGGCCGCGCAGTCCCGCGCACAGGCTATGACACCGCGGAGACCCGGCCGGCAGCCCAGTTGCGCGCGGGGTCAGCAACGCCCCAGAGGCCCGGTGGGCGGGACACCAAAAGCTCAGCTGCGCGATGGGGAGCAGGCAGCAGTGCTGCAGCGGCCCGGTGGGCAGGACGCCAAAAGCCGCTCCCGTGCTCAGGCAGCGGTGCTGTGGCGGCCTGGCGAGCAGGGCGCCAAAATCCCAGTAGTGCACCGGGGAGCAAGCAAGCAGCGGCGCCGCAGCGGCCTGGTGAGCAGGGCACCAAAAGCCCAATTGCACGCTGGCAAGCAGGCAGCAGTGTCGCGGTGGCCCGGTGGGCGGGGCGCCGAAAGCCCTGTGCGCACAGGCCGTAGCTCGGGCGGCAGCCGCTCTACGCTCCCGGCTCTGCTGAGACCGCCGGAGTCACCCCAAGCACGTCCAATGCAGCTGTGCCCACTCCAGCCCCAGCCCTCACTCCAAGAGCCCTGTCCTCAGAAGGCGCTCCCTCACAGTCAGTCTCCTCCGTAAATCAGGGGTGCTGAGCCGTTGTGGGCTGGTGCCCTGCTCTCACCCCGCCCGCCGGGAAGTGCCGCCGCCCTGCTCCACAGTCCCTGTTCCACTTTAGGCTCTGTGATCTGATTAGGGCACTGCGTGCTGTCCCTTGAGTTCGGATGTTAAATTGTCCACATTCCTGTGGGGCTTCCACGCTCCCTAGGTCTCGGCTTCCAGCCCGCCCTCAATCCAGCTCCACCTTGACCGTAGTCCCCCAATCCCCCTTTGTTTTTGCCAGCCCCGGGCCGCGCTCCGAGTCTCTGTCCCTGAACCGCTGCTTCCCTTTTCCTCTCCTGCTCTCCCCTTTTTTCTCTAACCTTTGTGTGTTGTTCCGTGTTGTGTGGTTCTCTTAGTTGAGGTTTCTTCTCAGGGTTTCCCCTGTGGATTCCCCTCTGTTCACAAGGCCCTTCCCAGGCAGTTATCGGCGTTCTCCTCTCATGCCGCCATCTTGGATCATCGAAATTTTTTCTTAATACAGTAAATTAGTTGCTGCTCAGATGGGAGTATATAATATATTTAATCTTATTTTGTTCCATCATAAATTTAAATGGATGCTTTGGGACATTAAAAAAAACCATGATATAAAAATGATATAAAAATTTTGTTTCTGCCTAATTTTTATTAGTCTATCATGTTCTACCTCAGAATGATAAATGTGGTCAGAGGTAAGACATACAAGAATCACCAAACTTGCTCTGTTGGTTATAATACCCTGATTGCCTTGGGAAAGAGAGGTATGCAGTTCACTGGGCTTTTGGTACTCATCTTTGAACAGTGCTTTCTTTTGCTGCAAAAGCCTTTCAGGATCTCCTCTGGAAACTAACCCCAAAGACAGACCTTTCCAAAATGAAAGTTCTCTTCTATCCTAGGGAGAACCTTTAAATGAATAGGTACTGGGGGTGCATGATAAAGAAAAGTGGGGTTTTATTTCTATGTCCTGATCTGAGTAAAAAGAATAGATGAAGCCAATGAAGATTGAGGCACTGGTGACAGTATTTCATCATTAGAAAGGAGCTCAATGACTTAGAAAGCCTGGTTGTAAATTGACATTGCTATTCAGTTCTTATCACTTTGAAAGATTCTGAAAATTATGTGTAAAACCAGACTTGTATGTCCAAGTAATTTTTTTTAATACAGGCAGATTATTACTTACGACTAATTACAAAGTATGTTCCTTCAGGTATGAGCTAGTAAGGACTCTTCTCTTTAGTGGCTGGCAGGGGGCAGCATGCAACAGAGATAATTGTTACCATGTGCAAAGTAAATTTAGTTTGTTTGCTTGAACTAATTCTTAAGTTAGTGATGGCTTTTGAGAAATAATTGGTGCAAAGCCCCGTGGAAGCCTGAGGAAAAAATGGCAGGAGGAGTCGAACACAAAGAGCCTCGAATGCCAACCTAATGATTTTTAGCTTTATCTGAATTGGAGATTTATAAGCAAGTGAATGCCATGACTATATGTGAATTGTGTACAGCAGGACTTGCATTTTTGAAAAATCATTTCAAAAATGGTATGAACACTTTCCTCCTCTGAAGGAGTCAAAGTAGCAAGTATTTCCTGGTTATCTTTTGTAGGTTTTGTGCTAGATGTTTTTTTCTACTTACCTACTTTAATAGTTATTATCCCAGGAGGAGGAAAATTAAATCACCCAAAGTCTTACAAAACGTGGCACCTGTATTTTTTATTGTCTCATATCTCTTGCAGAAAGCTGGTGGGCTAATAGAAGGATATTTCAGTGGTCTAAATGAGCATTCAAGAGGTGCTGAATTAAGATATAGAATTAGTACAGATAGAATTACCTGAACTTGGTACATAATTTAATGTAGTGAAAAAGTGGCAAGAATTACTCCAATGTTTGTGAGTGGAAAAAATGGGTAGATATCACTGCTAGTGTGTGAGTTAAGAATTGGGAATTATGAACGAAAGTTTAGTGTATATGGTGTGTGTGTGTGTGTTGGGAGATGATGATTTCTATGGGATATATAAGTGGAGATATATAGAAGAATGGTGATCAAGTTGACCTGGACACCAGGAGATAATTTTGGTCTGGAGAGAGAGATTTGTGATTAAGAAATATGTAAGTGATGGAAGAAAATACTATGTGTGCAATTATCTGAAAAGTGAGTGGAGAGAGATGACACATGGGAGATAAGAGCATTTAAGAAAGAGATTCATTCCTGTGTATAAAATCCCAGTTAGCTAGCCCAGCCAACACAGCTTTTCATATTGTATTTCCAGGCAGAGTGATTTGCACCCAGGAGATTCTCATGCATGTGAACACTTTGCGGAACATTCATTTAGGTAATGAACAGTTGGAGTCTGATAGAAGGGTGACTAAAATGGCAAGAAAAGCAAGAGGGAAGAATCAGGCTAGGGGCCAAAGGGAGAGAGGCTTTAGAAAAGTAAAGCATCATCATCTATGTTGAAAATTATAGAAAGCGTTAAACTTTGGGGATTGAGGGGTAACCCACTCCTCCTGGATATAGCAGGCTGTGGGTCATCTATTTAGATGATGAAATATGAAATCCTACTTCCTTTCAGTGCTATCCTGCTTCTCTCCAACTCTTTTACTGAAGCAAATAGTCTAAGAATGCTTTCTGTCATTCTCTGTTTCTGGACACTAACTTCCAACTGAGAAAACAATGTACTTTTTGTGAAAAATCAGATTGAGTGTTGTTCACTAAATAAATAAAGGAGAACTTATAATTTTTATCACACCATTAGGTTTCATTGTTACAATACCGGGTCACTTTCTCCAGAAGTAGAATGCAGTGGGAATATTGCACACAGCATACATTTCAGACATCATTGTATTCTCACATCAACTGTGCTACTTGAATCCAGGAGCTTATTTGATCCTCCAAATATTTGTTTTGGCTTTACATGCAAGAGTGTTGTGTGTTGCTGCATGAAATCACCCTTCAATCCACCCCTCTCTCCACTACCAGCCTTTTGTGGAAATCACCCACAGGCATCAGAATCTCTGAAGTGGTCAGCAAGCAAACAATAAATGCTATTCACAAATCTCTAAGTCAAGCCTGAAGCAAACTTACAAAGAACACCAAAAAATGAATTTTATTTTAAATTGAAATAGAGATCAGGAGATATAGCTTGGGATTTGGGGATGATTAAGTATAGGATTCAGTTAAGTGGCTTCCCTTTTCTAGAAAATATAAAGCATACAGTCCCATGACTGACCTATGGATTTTTGCTGTATTTGGCACAATGAAATGATAGATCTGGTCATGTATTGCTTTAACAAGTATTGTACAACTTGACTGAAATATTTAATTCAGAACACAGAAAAGCCAATTTTAGGTTCAGTACAGGTGTTTTTTGTTTGTTTGTTTTTAAGTGGATTCAAATTATTTTTGCATAAAATTGTTAATTCCAGTATTTGTGACCTTTGCCTAAAACAATAGAACTTTTAAAATAAGAACTCCTTTTAATATACTTCCATATCTTTTCCTAATAGAGCATGAATGTTGATGAAAAGAGTATATTCCCAAACATCTAAATGTAATTAAAAAAATTTTTTTTCTACCACTTATTTTATAATATGTATAATTACCTTGATGGCGATGCCCCAAAAAGTTTACTGTAAGCAATATGTTAAACAAGTTAAAGGAAAATCTGAATCTATGTTTATTTGAGTACAGAGAATTCCTAGTCCACGTAGAGGGATACTTATTGCCAATTTAAACAAGTTAAAGGAAAATCTGAATCTATGTTTATTTGAGTACAGAGAATTCCTAGTCCACATAGAGGGATACTTATTGCCAATTTCTATTTCTTTTTTTTTTTTTTAAGATTTATTTTTATTCTTTTTTGACAGAGAGAGACAGACAGAGAGACAGAGAGGAGGGGGAGGGCCCAAAGCAGTCTTTATAGTTGACAGCATTAGTTTTCCATATAGTTTCACTCCACAGGTGGGTGTGGGGCCACACAGGGCAGGAACTGGGATGGGGGCCTCCCACATAGGCCCTGGCAAGAATTGAGCTGGGAGCACACCCCAGTTCAGCATATGGGTCTGCCTGGGCTGGGCCTGGGATTTGATCCTTCGGGCTCTGGGGCTGCAAAGTGAGCGCTTAACCCGCTGAGCCATCCCAGCTTCCCCTAATTTCTATTTCTTGATCATTACTTCCCTGTCTCCTCCTCCAGTTCCTCTAAAGGTTCATTAAGGGCAGATAATAATAAATTCTACTCCCATCCTTTTCGCCTTTGTACAGTTTTTATGGTCAAAGCCTGTATCCTCCCTTTCTTTTAGTAAACTCATATCTTATATAAATGTCTATTTTTGGAGTAAGTGTATATTGCTAAAATAACTGCTATATAAAATTACAGATATTTATGTTCCAATTAACAAGTGTTACCTATTAGTATTATGCTTCTAGAATATTAAGGAGAAAATAAATCAGCAACATATAGATCTCTAAGAAGCAGGGAGAAAATAAATAGATGAGCTCCGGCTTACAAAACAGCTCAGTGACAGCTGCTTTAGACTCATAAATGAGGTGTTTGAAAAGGGCAAGAATAGGGCAGTAGAAAAAATACTTTGCTTAGCAACACACCTGTTTTTCTTCTTGTTATAGATTCGTGTGAGATGAATTTCTTCCATTAGAACTCATCTTGACTCTTTTTCTCCCTCCCAATGAGCTGTCCTACACAATGCTAAACACCAACATCAAAGGTATTTTGGACGTCAAAGACGTTTGATATAAAGCAAGTAAGAAGAACATATCTGTTAGATGTACAATTCTTACCTGAACTGATTAATGTCATAGAAAGCTCATTGTGATTAGAGTGATACAGGTTATTTACCTGTTTTTAAAATTATATACATTAAAAAATGCAAAATACAATGTTTGGTAGAAGTAATGCTATGCCATAGCATTACCAGCTCATAAAAAAGGGGCTGTCGGACCCTGTAGTTATAAAACATAGCTACTTATTATTTGAAGAACAGGTTTATGCTTAATTTTGGGATGAACTGTGTTGCTTTCCCCTCCCCTTCCTTTGCATACATTATTAGAATCATGAATTGGATAAAACATTAGCATACCAGCTTTGAAAGTCATTAAAAAATGTTTAATTTCAAGGTTTCTTCCAAATCTAGGATTCTTAAAAGTAAAAGCCCCTTGCTTCAGTGTCCACTGAAGTTTGCTTGTTTGTTGTTGAGGGGTTTATTTTTTTACATATCTAAGAAAGCAGGTAGCTAAAGCTTCCTGAATCTGAGAAATAATGGCTAGTAGGTGGAAACTCGCTGGCAAATCTTATACCGGGTAAGATGAAACAGATTTATGGTCAAAATGGGAATGTTTGAAGCAGCCGCCAGAAAGACAAGATCACTGTGACTTAAAATGTCAAAGTGGCATGCATCATTGAAGTACTTTACTGTGGGAATACTGAAAACCAACAGTGTCAGGAAAGTGTATGTTATTTTTCAAAATCCAATTGACAATGAGATCCCTTATTTCTCTGTAGGAGAAAAACTTCTGACAGTGTTATTCATAATTAGCTTATTTATTTTCATGTGCTTGAAGAATAAAAAAATTTACGAGTACATCACTAAAACTGAAGGAAGTAAAAAATATTTTGTTGCATATTTTTTTATGTATGAGTCACTAGAAACCCACATACAGAATGACAATGTTAATACAAAGAATATTTAATTAAAAAGCCAATCTGTATTCTAGGTTTATAGCCTGATCATATTAGAAAAACTTGAGGACTATATTTCTCTCCAATTTCCTCAATTGTTTTGTGAGAGCTTTATGCCTTAAAATTTAAATTTCCAGGATACACACAAAGATATTTTTAAAGTCATGATTTTTAATCTTTTGGGAACCATATGTCTTCACAGTTATTGATTTATGCCTTAGTAGAGAATTTATTTATTTAACAGTCTTTTATTAGCACAAGGCAATATTTCTGATATCTTTGTGTCATATATGCATACAGGTCTTGCGAATTGGTTCTGAGGGGCTTGGTTCAGTAACAAACAAAGAAATAAATAAAAAAATTACAATATAGTATAAGAAGTGATATACAATGGTGGAAAACATAAGGATGATGGTAGTGTATAAAAGGCAGTTTGTAAACCAGATTTTGTCTTCAGCAAAGGATTCCTAGGGAATATGATTATGTGGCTGAAAGATAAACTTACCAACTCAAGCAAAGAGAGGAAAGATTTCCAAGTATAAAAAATAATGTGTAAAAAGCTTAGAAGAAAGAAAGACTCTGAGGAGCTGCAATTAGTTCAGAATGGCAGAAACATAAGGAGCACAAACGGAGAGGTGAGAAATCAGACTGAAAAGGTAAGGAGGGGGCCAATCTGAGAAACTATAAAGATTATTGTAATGAGTTCCTGAATGCCCTGAGGTTCTACTTTTAAGTGAAGAGAGTAAATAACTCAGAACTGAAATGGTTGTAGATCTAAAAGTCAAAGACATTTCAAATTCAAATGTCCAAACTAAACTCCACATCCTATCTCCCAAGCCTATTGATTATCACAAAGTCCTCTACGTCTCAGTTAATGGCACTTCCAACCTTTTATTTGCCTAGGTGACCTGTTTGAGATTCTTTCCCTTACGGCCTGTATTTCATGTCAAGACAACTTGGCTCAACCTTCAAAATCTATCCGGAATCCAACCTCTGCTCTGCACCTCTACTTTTTGTTATAATAACGCTTTCCTCCACCATCTCTTTCCTAGATACCGTAAAGCTTTCCAACTTCTTCCTCCCATTGCTCCAACTCTTCACCACCACTCTGCCCTTGTGTTGCTCAATTTGTCTCAATCTATATTTTTATTTATTTATTTTTGGTAAGATATTCTGTCAGTTTCTGAGAGAAGTTTGTTAAAAACTACCACTAACAATTATGCATTTGCCACATTCTTTCTTTAGTTCTATTTTGCTCTATGAATTCTGAAGACATGCTATTAGGTACATATATATATAGAATTGTAATATTTTACTAGTGCATTATTATGAAATATCTTTATTTGTAGCATGACTTTTTCACTTAAGTGTATACCGTCTGTCATTAATAAAGCTATACCAACTTTCCTTTGGTTAGTATTTTTATGGCTATTGTCCATGCAGGAAGATAAGAACCTCATTAGATATTTCAACAAAAGATTGTATAGATTAAATTGGTTACATAGGTTTGGAAAGCAAAAGTTAAAAGGAATACTGAGATCACCCAATGATTATAAATGTAGGAAGCAGAGACTCTTCTTAGTCTCCCTTTATTTCAACTTTTCTACATTCTTATAATGTAAAAGTACCTCTTTTAAGCATCATATAGTTGCATTTTAAAGAGTTGAATCTGACAGTCTTCATTTTGACCCTATTTAGTCAATGTATATATATTATATATATAATTCCTATTACATTAATTGCTAACATATTGGATTTTAGACCTACCGGTACCATTTTGCTGTTTCCTTTTATACTCATCTTGCTTTGTCTCTTTATCTCTTTTTTATTGACTTTTTTTTGAGTTAATTTTTTTATTACATTTTTCTCTTTGGTAGTTTAACATCCTTTCACTGTTCTTCTATTGGCTAGTCAATGGATTACAACATAAGTATTTTAGATATGAAAGTCTACTGTGCGTTAGTACTTTTTCTCTTCCCAGTTTATAGGCTGGGCATTCAGCAGCTCCCACACAGGCTCTGGCTCTAAACTCTGGGTTTGTCCCCTAGTTCTCTGCTTCCATTGAAAGCTCTGCTCTGCTTCTCATCTCAGAAATCTCTTCCTAAATAGGCATATGCTCCTAAGGGAAACATGACCCCTGAGTTTTTAAAATCCTGCCTCTTTATTCTCAGTAGAGGATTGTTCTGAATTACTTAATATGTCACAACAGAATGTAGAGCCTTTTTATAGTCGGTTCTCCCAAGAGAATACTACAAGCAGGATCATATGCCACAGCTCAAAACCTTCTGACAAATTCTTATTTTATTCAGAATAAAAACCAGACTTGTCTTGGATCTTCCTCCTCACTATTTCCTCTTTGATTTTATCTCCTCCTACTCTTGTCACTTATTTTCAGCTGCACCAGTTTCTTTGCTGTTTCTCAAACCTGACAGACTTGTCCCCGATTCAGACCATTTGTATTTTCTGTTCCTGTTGCTTTGAATAGAATACTATTCTAGCAGATGTCTTCTGGCTTGCTCCTCTGCTTCCTCAGGTATTTGCTAGAGTGTTACATTATCCTAGTGAGGTTTTACCCAATGATCCTAGTTAAAAAGTTGAACTTCTAAGGCACCATCTAGACTATTTTTCTCTTTAGAAATCAACTTCTAATATCATTTTGATTTGCTATTATTATTACTTTTTATGTTTCCTTTTAATAGAATATATAAGTTCTAATATAATCATGATTAAAAAAATATTCACTATATATCTTGAGCACATATAATAGTGCTTGGCACACAGTAAATGCTTGATAAATATTTTTTTGAATGAAAAATAAATAACATAGTTACTAATGGGGCAAGAGATTTAGATTTGAGAAATATTAAGCAAACTTGATTAATTGGATATTGATGATTGGAGGACTCTAGGATAATAATCAGATTTCTGACTTGGGGACAAGTTCAGTTTCTCTGAACAAACAGTCTCCTTATTTACCAAATGGCATTTACTATCTTTTCTTGCTCTGATTTCATTTGCTGTGTTGATGTATCATATCACTGTTCACCTCAAAGGCAATAACTATATAAATGATGCTCTCCAAGATTCTGTCAGTGATGTCAAAGGCTAAACTATACCCTTTGAGCTATGTTCCCTGTATTTATTGAATTCAGGTAGAGTTTTCTAAGTGTCAATTAAATGACAGTAATAAGTGCTACTGATAGTGAAAGAAGGAAGAAGTTTCTATAATTTGAGAATTTGAGAAAGAAAGAATCTTTCACATGCTCACTAACATTTGGATAGCACGTGGCTATTTGAAATAATCGGTCTCTAAGGTCAGACAGGTTATGGGAATGAGCATAAATGTGGACATAAAAATTGGATAAATGGGATAAATTTTAGAAAGATGTTGGAAAGGGGCATGCAGGATAAACATACATGTGGAAGTAAAAACCTTTAAATTGTTTTTGAGAAACACAAGTATATTCAATTTTGCAGAATGGTTATTAATGAGTAATGGAAGATGAAGTTGAGAGTCACGTACGTGGTTGATTGAGTCCATTTCAATACCTGGGCATTTCTGAAAAATATAACATATGCTATTGGGTAAAATTTTCTTCATTTTCTTATTTTTAAAATTTTGAATAGATTCAGTATACATTGTATTCTCCGCATTAGATTAATATGTCAATTTTTAAAAAGCAGCAGCTAGGAACTCTATGAGGATAAGGAGTATAGTATAGTTTTCATTCTTTGGATATTGATTTTTTTCCCCCTCTACATTCCTCTGTAAGAAGGGAAACCAAATAGGGAAGATAGATCCTTCAGAAATATGGGTGTGCAAACCCTAGATCAGACATCCTATCAAGTTTATTAAAAAACATACAAACAAATTAGAAGTGAAAAGTGAAAAGTAAAAGGCAGGTTATGTGCACATAATGTAAATTCAAAAGTAAAATTCTCATGTGAACTATGAACTCATTTGGAGTATTAACGCAAATCAGTTTGGCTTTCTGTGGAGTCAGATGTCAGTCAGATCAGGTATATTTACTAAACTGACTCAACTTCTATTTTGAGGTGTCTGGGGTTTGGGCTATATCTTCTCTTGAGTTCTCTCAAACCACTTGATGTGGTAGAAGGATTCCTAGGACTAACTGTGCCACACAAATAGCAATAATTCTGGGCAAGACAATTAATCTCTTTAAGCCACAGTTGCCTCATATGAAATATCAAAATATTAAGCAAGATGTTCTTTAAGTCCCCCTTTAAATCTAACGTTGCATACTTCTACAGGAGCCTTTTATTTTGGGATCTGTACCTCATCTGGGTCTCTGGCTGGCTACATCAGAGGATGACTAGAACAAACCCAAAACTATCTAACCGCTAGCACAGGTTTTAATAGGAAGGCTTATTTACTAAAACAAACAAACAAGTAAAACTGATGCATCTGCCTTCACTCTTGAGGTGAGTTAGAATCTTGATCAGTGCAGCCCCTCTTCAAATGTGTTATTTATGTAAGTTTGCTGCTACCACATATTCCTCCAGAGCATAAGGAAGAGTGAAGAACCCTGCTGTTTCTGTCTTAGGTGGCAAAGGGTAGAGACGTGTCTACCTTGTGGAAACATGTGCCTGCATTTAGCTCCTGCAGTGACCCTGGCTTTTGTAAATACAGACTCTTTACCTCCAAGCTGTTTGAGATTTCACTGCAGACTGTTATTTATATGAGGTGACAGTGACAGACTCAACAGGACTGAAGCCTTTAATAAATTTATCATTTTTATTGAGTTCCTCAGACTATAGCTGCTCCTTATATAATAATGTTTACTAATGCATTTTTAGGTAATTGGTTTGTATGAGAATCTATATTATGTATCAATATAGAGTAAGTAATTTATGTTTATAAGTCTGTTTTTAAGCACAAAGTAGCTTACTGAAGTGGAATGAGCATGGGATTTTGTTACAGGCAGACGGGTTCAAATGTGAGTTCCACTATTTTATAAATATAAGGCTTCAAATAGTTACATAACAATGTCAGGACTTGTCTTCCTATCTAAAAATGAGTATAATAAAATCTAACTCAAAATTGCTGTGTGAACAAACAATATAAGCCAAGTTCATAGCATATTTCCTGATACATAGTAGTTTCTAAAAAACAATTGTTAAGTGAATGAATTAGTTCTCAGGTTATTCCTCAACCTTTTTGGTTCTTGATTGTTGTGAAATATAATATTTTACAGCAGTAGCATTTATGAATAATCAAAACAAAATTTCCTTCAAGTAACTACCATCTAACTAGAATAAGATAAAACAGAGGTACTGTTTTTGTATAGGTAACAAGTATCTATCTGGTTAAAAATATTTACCAGTGTGTATGTAATATATACCTCCCTTATATGGATGTAGGATTAAGCACTAATGCCAATGCAAATTTAATAACCTGAGATTGAGAATAAATAGGAGGAAAAGTTTTTAACTCAATTGTATTGATCTAATAATACAGGCAAAATAGATATGAATTTAGTCAATAATGTTTAACTACCAAAAAGTTAAAGACTTAAACTACATGTGCAGAATTTTTGTTTTTGATAGGCCATATTTAGCAAGATTATATTTTTAAAGAGACTTCTCAAGTGTAAAGTAATGTTTTGCTTTAAGAAAAAAAAATCAGGGGAAGGAGTTGGAGTTTATGTCATTAATATTAATGTGAATTGCTATTTTGTTAAAGAAAAAGCAACAAACATCCTTAGGTTAGAAAGACGAATCACATATTATTGAGTAAAGGAGTCATGGAATAGAATGGGAAAAGTGATAAAAGTAACTAAACATGTTGAAAGTAAAGTTACAAAGGAGTGGGAGAACCCCAATAAATTTAACAATAAAAGAAGAGTGGGAGAGCTTTTTGTTTATTAGAATAGATATTAAACTTTATCTTTAATAATAACAATGACAGTTATTTATTTTATAAAGGCTTTCTTTAAATTAACTGTCCAAACTTGTTGCCTCCCTTTTCCATTCTATCTTCGTGATAACATCACCAATGCATTTATTAATCATCTACCACACTCACTCAAAGAGGTCGCGTAGGCTGCAATGGCGTGGGTAAAATAATTAGATTAAACAAGGGCCAAAGCTGGAAAGGTCAGAATTGAGAAGGTCAATTATTGTTTGGTTTGGGAACTCTGGGACCCCCAATTGCCTGGTTAAAGAAACTGATATGATTGTGCTTATTGTGAATAGTCAACTCTAAATGGTAAAAACAATCAACAAAAACAGATTTTGGATTGAGATAGATCTGATTTTAGATACTCACTGTGCTTCATCATAGCTTTGTGATTCTTGGCAAGTAATTACTCATTTTTGAGGCTCACTTCCTGGAAAATGATGATAATGTTTGTGTCAAGAGTGGTGATTAAATGAGTTGGGATATAAAATACTTGGAAAATAAAGAGGCTCCTTGCATGATGGTTTAAAATTTTTTTTTTCCTCTAGGACTGGACACTTGAGGAGGTGATTAGAAAACATTTCTGGTATTAAATTGAATATTTTATTAATTGGTATTCTGGTATTATATTGATTATGAGAATATATTTGTTAACAAGTACAGAACAATAACCATAGCAACACAAAATACAAAGCTTCACACATGAAAATGATCAGTAACCTTATGCCCTCATAAAATGGAAGTTGAACTAGATAGCCTTCAAGGTCCCTTTTGCTTTTTAAAATTTCATAATTTAATAGGTTCTAATTGGCTTTATACTGAAAATATAGCTTTGTGTATACCTCTATATAGAAAAATAACCAGCTTCAGTAGGGCACTCGATCTGGCTATACATCAAAAGGGAATATCAAATCTTCCATAACAACTGATTTTCTGTTAAAAACAATAACAAAATCCCTCTTCCCTTTATTCTTCATGTGAAGGCAAAGAATAAAAAAAAAAAGAGAGACAAATGAATAGGTAGTAAACTCAAAGTATATTGAAACAGAAGCAAAAAGAAGAACGAGTGATTATTACAATAATGGATAGAACCTAAAGAGAAAATGTTAGCAAAATCATATTCGAAGGCAGAACCAAAATGCTTAGATGGAAATGAATGACTGAATATAACAGGGTAATAGACTACTGCATGGTGGAGGAGAGGAAGAAATGGTCAAAGGAAGGCAGAAAAGCAAGAAAATAAATATATGCACTGAGTTATCTGACAAAAAAATAAAATGAAATAAAATAAAAAATAAAAGAGAAGGTGAAGTGCAGGTAGGCAACAGATCAGTATTTTTCTAACTTGGCTTGCATGTGTTGTCTCTATTAATGTGTTTTTTCTAGGATTTAGCCTGTTATATTCATGTTCAAGTAAACTGTTACATTCATTAAGTCAACATCATAAGACTAGTTCACCTCTGACTTATCTTAAAACAACAAATTTAAAAAAGCAGAAGCAATGGATATAAGCATAACAGAAGGAAAAGTGTAATTGGTAGAACTAAAAGGAGACAATTAAGATTTTTATGTGGGCCAAATTGAAGCACTGTGAAATAATAATAGCTTTTTGGAAGGAAAACTATAAAGATTGCTTGTATTTGGTGGAATTTTAAACTTTACTAAGGAACAAATAAGTAGATTTATCAGAATAACATTGCCACATTAAAATTTTATACTACTGGGGAAAACCACAAACATCATGCTTAAGGTTCTCTAAACACAAATTTAAATCCAAACTATATGTTAAGTGATAAAATTAAAATCAAATTTTGACTCAAATAGTTGGCTATTTTTGCTGGGAATTTTTCTTTATAAAATACAGATTTAATAGTAATATGCTAGTCCTTTTACTTTGATTAAAAAATTCTTTAAATTATCTGTGTCTCCTTAGCATTATAAGACTATTCTACAGGGTTTTCCCCTCCAGAACTCGCTCCCATTTGCTGAATCCAGTCTTCAGATTCTTCTTAATGGTTGATGTCCAGGACAGAACACATTATTCCTGGTGGGAGTCTGGAGTAATAATATCTATGTTGTACTTTAGGAAGATTAATTTGGCAGCTCTGTGTAGGATTGATTAATATCTACAAATTTTTATAACACTAAAGTCTGTTTAAGTTTAAATTCTCATTCCAAGAGTTTGGCTTTTTGTTTGGGAGCTTTTAGTAGGCTTCATGTCTTTTCAGACTTAGGAAAAAAATTGTACGTAGTTTCAGGCTATCTTTATTCCTTGATATTGCTATGCTTCTTGGACAAACTGCAAGATCCTGGAATAGAACATTACTCATCCTCCTCTCCAGCCCGGGATGACAGAAGCTGTTCCAACACCGATTGGATTGTAGAAACTACTCAGTCTTCCAGACAGTCTATGGCCTGAACATGAGAGAGAAAGTAGGGGGAAAAGAAATGAATAAATATAGAAAGAATGACAGAAAAATGAAGAAAGACAGAGCACATGAGCACGCGAGAGAGGAGAATATCAGTTAATAGGTCAATCATAAGTATTGTTAATTCATTTATCCAAATGGCTTTATGTTATTTATTTTTTGCCTGAAAATGATGACCTTGCTTATAAACACTCTCACATTTTCATTCTTTAAAAACAAACAAACCGAAAACAAAATTTTCTTAACTGTTTAAAGTTTGCCTAAAAAGAGTTTTTTTTTAAAATATATTTTTATTTATTTATTTATTTTTTACAGAGATAGAGAGAGAGAGAGGGAGAGAGAGAGAGAGAACTGAACTGGGGAAGCTCCCAGTTCAGCATATGGTTCCGCATGGACCGGGGCCGGGATTTGATCCCTGGTCCCCGGGGCTGCAAAGTGAGCGCTTAACCCACTGAGCCATCCCGGCTTCCCCTAAAAAGAGTTTTAGTGTGTTTATTTTTCACGATTCATAGTTTCACTTATTTATTTTAAATCAAATTTAATGGGACAACATTGGTTAGTGAAATTGTTTAGGTTTTAAGTGTATAGTTTTATAACACATCATTTATGTATTGTGTTGTTTGGGTGTTTGCTAAACGTCAATTCTTCCATCACCATGTATTTGACCCCCTCCCTCCTCTACCATCCCTCACACCCTTTATCATCTGGTAACCACAAAACTGTTGTCTGTGTCTATATTTTATTGTTTTTGTTAGTTTATTTGTTACTGTCCATTATTTAATTGTTAAATTTATTAGGGTGATATTGGTTAGTAATACCTTCCATTTTATATCCCATATATAAGTGAAATCATATCATCCTCAGACTTTTTCTGGCTGACTTATTTTTCTTAGTGAAAGATCTGTCCATGTTGCTGCTGACAGTAGTTCATCTTTTCTTATGGCTAATATTCCACTGTGTATATGTACCACATCTTCTTTATCCAATCATCTAGTGAAGGAGACAGCAGTTGTTTCCATGTCTTGGCACCATAAATAATATTGCAATGAACACAGGGAACGTAAATTGTTATAGCCACTTTTGAGAACAATATGAAGGTTCCTCAAAAAATGAAGAATAAAATTACCATATGACCCAGCAATCCTTCTTCTGGGGTATCTATCCAAAAATCTGAAAAAATTTGTTTGTAAAGATATATGTACCCCTATGTTCATTGCAATACACACACACACACATGCACATGTACACACCACTATTTCCACAATTGTTTTCATTTTATTAAAAGGTAACTCTATATTTTCAGTTGGCTTTCACTCTACTGTAACTCCACACTTGCTCTTATGTCCAATATCCAATCTTGAAGCAAACTTATTTGCTTTAAATTCAAAATGATTTCAGAATGCAGGCACATCTCCACTCTCATACCCTGATTCAGGCTCCAATCATTTCTCATGTGAATTATTGCAAGTAATCTCTCTGTTTTCACTTGTGTAATTCTGGCCACTGTCTGTGTTCAACAGCCACAATGATCCTTTTATTTTATTTATTTTAAAGATTTATTTTATTGATTTTTAACAGCGAGAAACAGAGACAGAGAGATACAGAGAGAAGGAGGACGGCCCAGAGCAGTCTCCACAGTTGACATTAGTTTTCCATATAGTTTCACTCCACAGGTGGGCACAGGGCTGCGCAGGGCAGGAACTGGGCCAGGAGCCTCCCGCATCGGTCCCGGCAAGAACTGAACTGGGGGCACACCCCAGTTTAGCATGTGAGTCCGCATGGGCTGGGGCAGGGATTCGGTCCTTGATCCCCAGAGCTCCAAAGCGAGCACTTAACCCGCTAAGCCATCCCAGCTTTCCCATGGCAGTGATCCTTTTAAAAAGTAGGAAGTTGCTCAAATGGTATGTATAAAAAGTAAAAAGTAAGACCAAAACAAAACTGTAACTATGTGAAGGAAGGGATGCTAACTAAAATTTATGTGGTAATAATTTTCCAATATAATGTCAAATTATGTCAGACACCTTAAATGAATATGATGTTTTACCAGTTACTGGGGTATATTTTAATATATTGGGAAAAAAAATTAAAGTCATTCCTTTTCTCAACATCTATTGAATTCCTATCTTACTCAGAGTAAGAGCCTAAGTCTTTACAATGTTCCTCCTCTAACAGACTCCCTAGTCTTATCTCCTCCACTTCCCTCTTACACCCCTTGCTCATTCTGCTCCAGATACACTGATTTCCTGTTGATCAACCTGTGCTAGCCTCTGGGCATTTATTCCTGCTCTGCTTCCATACAGCCTCGTTGCTTCCTCCCTCATTTCTTTTAGATCTCTGCTTGAGTCACTCTCTTAGTAAGGCTTTTCTTGCCTACCCTGTTTAATATTCTAACACTTCCCCCCCACTCTGGCAAACCCTGTTTCTTTTGCTGCTTTATTTTTCTCCATAGCACTTTATTTAACTCTTGTAATGTCATATTTATTGGCTTTTAGTTTCTTTTTCAGGCAATTTTATGTAATCATTTATCTATTCATTTATTCTAATTGTGGTATAATTTCTATCCAGTACAGTTCACCTATTGTAAATATACAGTTTTATGAATTTTGACAAATGGACACATTTGTCGTCCCCCGCCTCTCCCCAAGTCAAGGTAAAGAAAATTTTCATCACCCAAAGTGTGGCCTTTGCAAAGAGTCTTCTCCCACTACTCCTAGCAACTGGCAACCACTGATCGACTTCCAGTCATTATGGTTTTGCTTCTTTCTAGAATTTATATAAATGGACTGACACATTTTGTTTTCTTCTGTTTGGCTTCTTTCACACAGCATAATGAGATTTGCCCATGTATTTGAGTGTGTCAGAAGTTCTTTCTTTTTTGTTTTTGTATTCTCTATTGCTGACTAAAACCCATGATTTGTTTCTCTATTCACTTGTTCATGGACATTTGGGTTGTTTCAAGTTTCGGTCATGGTGAATAAAGCTGCTTGAACATTTACATACAAGTCTGTGACTGTTTTGTTTCTCTTGGGTAAGTTCCTAGACATGGGATTGCTGAGTGATAGAATAAGTGATATGCTAAATTCACAAGAAACTACCAAAGTGTTTTCATAAACAAATGAATATATCATTTAGTTTTTCTTCCAGTTGTTCCACATCCTTGCCAACATTAGTATTATTGGTCTTTTAATTTCAGTCATTCTAGTGAATGTGTAAATGATATCTCACTGTGGTTTTCATTTGCATTTCCCTAATGACTAATGAAATTAAACATCTTTTTATGTGCTTATTTGCCATCTGTTTATGTTATTTGTTGAAGTGTATTTTAAATCTTTTGTCCATTATTTCATATTAGTTTTCTTTTCTTATTCTGGATGTATGTTTTTTTTTATCATATCAATGAGTTGTCTGCAGATATTTTCTCCTAGTGTGTGGCTTGTCTTTTTAGCAATACACTGCAGTGCTCCTTGGTGTGACTATTTTTTAAATATATTTTTATTTATTTATTTATTTTGACAGAGAGAGAGAGAGAAAGAGAGAGAGAGAGAGAGAGAGAGAGAGAGAGAGAGAGAACTGAACTGGGGGAGCTCCCAGTTCAGCATATGGTTCCACACGGGCCGGGACCAGGATTTGATCCCCGGTCCTTGGCGCTGCAAAGTGAGTGCTTAACCCACTGAGCCATCCCGGCTCTCCCAGTGTGACTTTTTGTATATTTCTTCTGCTTGTTGTTTGCTAAGTATCCATGGGTCCATAATTTTCATCAAATTTGTAAAATATTCAGTGATTATTCCTTCAATAATTTTTTCTGTTACCCCTTCATCTCTTTTCTCTCCTCCTGGACCTCCAATTACACATATGTTAAACTGATATTGTTTCATAATTTTCTATGAATATATTTTTCTTCTTAATTCTCTTATGTATGAGTTCTATGATATTATATATTTATGTTTCCACATCCTCTGCATTGTTTAATCTGCTGAATGCTACCGAACATAGTTTACTTCAGATATCATACATTTCCCCTCCTGTCAATTCAATTAGGATCTTTTAATTCTTATGTATCTTCTCTTCTTGTGCTCATCTTCTCTTTCACAGTCTTGAAAATATTTGTAAGATTTATAATAAAGCTTAATTTCTTGTAATTCCATCACTGATACCATTTCTGGATCTGTTTTGACTTCAGGTTGTAGGACATGTTTGCTACTTTTTAATTCTTGGTAACTTTGGTTGATAAATGTTCTAAATTTTACATGATTGAACATTAGACATTTCTGTATTTATTTAAAAGGTTTGAACATTGATATGGCAATGGGGGAGAAAGACTTTAAGGTGGCTTTGAGACTCCCTACTTTCTGGTGCCTATGCCCTGGTGAAGTTCTCTCCTCTTGAGTACTTCTTCTAATCACTAAATTATAGGACAATCAAACTATAGACCATCTGAAGTCTAGCTGAACAGAAGTGCTATAAGGAAGGATATAAAGAAACTAGGTGAAGATTGGCAGGAGGGAGAGGAGACACAAAATGGGCTGGCCCCAAACCTCATTGTGGTGGTTGAGAAACAGGAAGGATATCTCAGCCATGGAGTTTTTCCTGGGAGCAGCAAGGGGCCCCAAGCCCACACCAGCCCGAGTTCTGGTGCCAGAAAGAGGAGCCCCAACAACAACCGGCTGTGAGAAACAGTCGGGATTCTGACCATCCATGTGGGAAAGAATGCTGCAGGAAACCCAGCCATCCTTTAAGAGGGCTCGCACACAGACTTACTCGCAGGCACTCACCCTGGGTTCTGGTGGAGAGAGAGTGACACTGAGGGTGTCAAAGCAAACTGGAGGAAGAATGTGTGTGGCTTCCAGATATACCATTTGAAATGCAGCAGAACCATTGTTTTCTGTCCTGTTTAAAATGGCACATCTGGCCAGTCTACTCAGAGAACACAGAGACCAGTTACGGCCCACTTGGGGCCCAAAATATTCCATAGTTCTCAAAGAAAAAATGTAATGTAGGTGGGCCTGGTTGCTTGCCAAGAAAGTGCTTCAGGTATTGGAGAAATTGAGTAGGACGTTTCAGCTGAGCCTGTTAGGCCAATTCGATTCAGATTTGGCTGTGTGGGGGCGGGATCAACACAAGAAAGACAGTGCCTGTCTGCCAGCTGCAGGGAGAAGGATCTCACAGAGGGTTAATGGTGACTGTCCTTCAGCCCTGTAAGCCACACACCTCATTCTTCCTCTGGCATGGTCTATAGTTGGTTCTATAATTTAGTTGTAATTTTCATGTGTTCATGGAAGGAAGCAGGCACAATGTTTACTCTGCCATTTTAGGTTACTCCTCTCTCTTAGTTAATATTCAATGTATTTGTTTGTTCATTAACTTAACAATATACATTAACAACCTAGTATACACCAGGTGCTCTCTTAGGCACCAATAAGAAAACATATTTTTCAGTCATTCTCATTCTCTGTCATTAGCCTAATTTTTTCTTAATTTTCTTTTTTCCTTTATTTTTTTAGTATTAGAACAGCATCTGAAAATTCTTTAAACATAGTGGTCATTGATATTGTTTTCTTGGCTTTAAGAATAAATGATAAATTTGAAGTACTTGTACCACATTGTGTAGTTGGCTAGTGGTGATGGAGCAGTACTTGATCTTGAGGAATTGTGACCAACTTGGTAGAGCAAAGGCTCTACCAAGGACATGAATAAATGGCACCTCTATTTTTTTTCACACTTAGAGGGTACACTATCAATGTACAAAGGGAAAATTAAGTGCCCCAGAACATTATATCTCCAAAAATAAATGCTCTTTTGGAAGATAGTAAATGAAATAAAAGATATCATATAAAAGGTTCCAATTTAAAATATTTTGACTCTATGCCTTTTCCATTAAAACATTGTTCTACATATGTTATATATAATTTTCTGCGTAAGAACTTTTATCATTTAATGTACATATTATGTAGTTTCTAAGTGTTCCTGTTTGAAGAATGTAGTAGAATCCTACATTGTAGGATCTTAAAAATGAGGCAAAGCTAAGTTCCTAAAAAGATAATCACAGAAATATGTAGCTCAGCTTTACTCTCAATAAAATAAAATATATCTGTTCTCTGATAATTCTGTAACTACAGTAAATCTTTGTTTGCTAAAAGTGTTTTTATTAATGCCTTCAGAGACTAAGAATACTGGAAATTTATTTTTATAATTTTGCTTTAATTTTGCTACATGAATGAACTCTGTATTTTAACTGACTTTATTACTGATATTGCTGAAATAAGAATGCATCAGTAATCATCTAGGTTTTTCAAATTTAGTGTATAAAAAGTAGTCTTTTATCAAATGGTTAAATTGTATAAGCACAGACCAATTGAAAGGTAACTATAATTTAAAAGGATAACAACATTTACTCACTTAGAAATCTAACTAACCTAATATAAAACAAATAATTTCCATTGGGTTAAACCACATAAAAACCTATTAGAACTGAAAGCATATAATAAAAAAAAAAAAATAAATAAATAATGGAAATATATGTGTTTAGCAGGAAAAAAAGTCAAAATATACAGTACAGTTCTTCAAGAAAGCTAAAAACAAGTCACCAGGGTGAAATGCAGGTCAAAATTATTTAAACATCTTCCTCTTAATCAGGCACATAGGAAAGTTTATGAATGAGGGAAGCTCTGGATAAATTACGGGTATAGTACATGAGATGTATTCTCTTTCTCCTATCAGGTCTTTTTTCAGTGAAGGGGTTGTATGAAGGAGAAAGTGTGTGTGTGTGTGTGTGTGTGTGTGTGTGTGTGTGTGTGTGTGTGTGTGTGTGTGTGTGTTGTGGTGGTGGTGGGGGTGAATTTTGGAAGTTAAACTCCTGTGAAATTTCATGACTTAGAGCAAATACTGCCATCCTAGACCAAAATAAAACTTTCTCCTCCCTATTCCAGCAATTCCAATGCTGTGCTCTGTCTTGCTGAAGACTTTCACAGAGGCATGGTTTTATCAGTCAATTTAAAATGTACATCTGGCTTCTGTTCGGACACAGCATTCTATAGCTGACTTAACAAATCATGAAAATATTATAGAGCTATTGAAGCATGCGTATAGATAGTTATCTTTTCAAGTTTTCAAGAGGTTCCTTGGACTTTTATTTGTCCTGGATTAATTTTCTGAAGTATTTTGAAGGTTTTGTTATCTCCTTTTGATAGAGTTTACCTGTAGATGTTCTTGGCTAGTGAGTTTGGCTATAATGAGTTGTTGGTGCTGCCCTCCTAGCAAGTGTGTCCTCAGGTTTGCTTATGGATATTATACTACATTTGCTTTCTCTTCTTTAAAAAAATAAGAAAAGGGGGCTATAATTCTTTGAGGAAGATTAAACACAAACTCATTATCTTCTAGTGCTACCAAAGGCAAAATCTGAAAGAAATGTTAGGTCAAAATCAGGATTCTGAGTAAATATACAGCAATGTTTCCAACCTTTTGTTTTTAAACCTTATATCATAAGTGTTATTGTTCTTCCTTGGAAAGCTTTCGAAAGTAAAAACTATTCTTGCATTATTACATGTGTAAAAGGTTTATGATGAATCAGGTGATGTCGGGAATGGCCTCTCAACCATGTGAATGTTTACAAAAAAATAAAAGTGAAAGCACATTATGTTTGCCATAGATTTAAATTTTATGAAAGGAGCAAGAAATCACATTCATTCATGCAGACAATAACATTCTTTTTTGAAGGAAATCAAACATTGCAGTTTTTTATTGGTAAGCATTGTGTGCTGTGGTCTTGGAAATCAGCCATATAATTTTATAAGTTACAAAAGAGTGATGGCCTCAAAAGTCCAGTGGAGACTCGTTTTGTGAAGGACAAAAAAAGGATTGAATGGAAAATAATTCCAAATCTCTCAGATGAGATTTTGGGTAGTAAAAACAGTTATGTTATATATTATCAAGCTATTTTTATATGCAGAAGTAAACAAAACATAGAAAGTGTACAGTTTGTGACTACTAATATAATAATCTTACATTTGTTTTATTTCTCAACTTTGTATATTGTGAAAACACTTGGATATGGACACGTATTGTACCATATAAAATATAAATTTTATCATAGTGTCATATAATTTAGTGTCCTAATAATTTAAATAATGAATAAATAATTTCTTTACAATCTTGCAATTAGTTGTATAAAATTTTGTATACATACAATTAATTTTATATTTAATCAGTTTGAAAAAAAATTTTTTTTGTGCATAAGATTTTTAAGGACTGAACTTCCAACATCCCTAAAACAAATTTAAAACATAGTTTGCTATAAGGAAAAGGATAAAAGCCAATATCTCTTCTTTTGTGCTTCAAGGATTGGCCTTACCTGCCTTTCAAATTGAGCAATTTGCATTTAGTGATAATTTTTTAAAGAAATTATACAAATACACAATCGGTTAGTCTTTAGATTTCTTATTTTTCTTATTAGTATCTATGTCTCTGGATGTTTGATTATATTATGGAAAAAAGTCACATTGATGTCACACATGTGTGGAAGAAGAAGCACTTTTCTATGCTAGATTAATTTTCCTTTGAAAATAATATTCTTAAATTACTCATGACTTGAATTTTTAGTAACTTTTTAAAGCACAAACACTATTAAAATACTAACTGAAAAAATTGCTCCAGGTATCACTTCAATTAAATGTCTGTGTCTATGAAGAGCAAAAAGGGACACATCTTATATAGTAGAGAGATTTCTTTCTAATGATTTGATAATTAAGGCTTTTTGAAGCCTATACAATTTGATTTATGATCAATATCTTATATAACATTAACCTCCTCAGGGTTCACCATTCTATGGTTACTAATTATTTTGTATTACTATTTATACCCACATTTCACTTGTGGACCTCACTCAATAACTGTAACATCTTAGTTTTCTAATCAGAATCTCCCAGGCTTGTATCAAGAGTTCATGGGGTCTCTCATGTGTTTCCTTTCTGTCTTAGGCTGTAGAGAGCCACTGAAGGATGTAGCTTGCTGTTCTCGCTGCTGCTTTCCTGAAAACAATGCTTCTCTGATGATTCCTTTACTACTCATGGGGTTGAATTTTGCTATAAAATGCTGTAAAATGTTTCTTCATCACTTTCTCCCAGTGCTTGAGATAGTATCTGGCACATAATAACTATTCAGTAACTGTGTGTAGGTTGTGTTAACAAAGGATTAAACTCACATATTCACACGTATTTAATGAGTGTCCAGTACGTACCAACACAGTGCTAGTAACAGGATACAGTGATGGATATGAGACATTTGTCCTTTCCACACAGGAGACATATACAGATTAGTGAACAGGCAATTGTACTGCAGTGCAGGCTGTCAAGTGTCATGAGAGGGGAGTGCAGGGTGCTGGACAGGTCAAGGAGGGGCCCACAGCTTCTCCATTTAGGACCCACCCAGGCTCCATTGGTCTACAGTTCACTGGTTGTTCTGTTCAGTCATTTTTCATTGGGGTTGGGCAGAGAAGCTCTTTATTTCCAGGGCCCAGTAATGCTTCTTTGCACAGTTCTCTCTTTAAAAGAGAATTGAGCATCTCCACGAATTCTAGGTCATTTCTGTTTTGAAGTCTTTTAAAAAATGTGCATATTTTTAAAGCAGAAAATTGGTCCTTTAAAGCATTTCAGTTTCTAATTTACCACCAGAAAAATTTAGAGAAGGATCTTAATTTATCTTCTTGTTTTCCTTTAAAAATATAACATACTGAGCATAGTGTCTGATAACTAAAATGAAAACCCAAGACTGATTTCCCCTATCCCCTTTTTTTGTAGAACATGTGAGGAGAAAGAATATCTGACATTCTTTTTAAGACATACATTTCATTCCTCTTTTTTTGGCTTGTTTAATCATCACTGGCAGGTGTGCATGATAATGTTGTTATGGTTTTTTTTTATTTTAGGAAAAGCTTTTTGTATACAATTTTATTTTTAGGAAGCAAATTTCAATGGGGCCAGTGTACTCTTCGGAACTCATTTGAAATCCCATAGTGTCAGGCCATGATAAAAACTCTTTTGAATAAACTTTTTTCCCCTGCTCTGTATCATTTTTATGCTAATATTCTGTCAAATTTCAGTTTGTGTCCTAGAGCTTTAGAAAGTTATTCTATCTTCAGATGCTTCATTCATGCTCATCAAAACACAGTCAAATAATAAAAATCTGGCTCACTTTCTAGGCACTTTCTGACTGATAAGACATTATAGAATTTTATGGATATTGTACACTTTTAAAATGTTTTATTAATTCTCTTTGAGTGTGTATTTGAAACACATCAGTTACATTTGATTTAAATGAGGAGAAATGTATAACGTCTAAATATTGAATAAAATTTCCCCAGATTTTGGTAGTAATTTTGTCAGAGAAAAATAAAAATTACCATGTCAACTACTATTAAAAATAGTAATATTTGATTTACTATTTGTATTATTGGTAGAGTTCCTTTTTTATTAATAGTAATTTAATCTAGATTATGTGTTTTCGTGGATTCTAGGCATTAAAATCTTGTTTTCTAATGTAAGCACTATTGTTATTGAGCATGTTATTTTCTTGGATGAAAGGAAATGAGCATGCATGAAATCTATTTGTTTTATTCAACAAGGGTGTTTTACTGATGATTTCTAGCATCATTTATGCCAGGTTACATATAGAAATTGATGGTATTTATACAGAATACTAAGGTCAATAACACAGTTGCTAATGACCTTGAAGCAACCAGCTGGGGGTTGGATAGTCCTGGGTCTTGCCCAGCGAGAGGATCAATACCTTTCACACACCTGGGCCCCGCTCACAACACACCCATTGGGAAGCTCTATATTGGCAAAGGGCAGCCTTGGCAAAATCATACTGTATGATTTTATATTACTATAAGTGCAAAATTTGGGTTTTATCTCTTTCTTCTTTTCCTTTTTTCTTTCCTTTCCCCCCTCATCTTTTAATATAGTATTCAGAACAATGTTTTTCTGACTATACCTAATAATGATTTATTCTAAAATGTTTAGATAATAAAAATAAAAGTAACAACATAAAATTACTTATAATTCCAACACTACAAAATAAATGTGGTTGAACTGTATGTGTAAATTGTGATCATATGTCATGTATAATTTTGTAAGCTGCTTTATTAAAAAAACAAACAAACAGATGTTCTCTATATATTTACCCATATATTTAAAGAAGACTTTAAATTGTGTTAAGATATACTATTTATATGAATATTCTGTAGTTAATCTTATAATATATTTTGTTAGGTAATTCTCAGTTTTCCTAGTATTTTAGTCAATGTGTTGATATCTATAATCTTAAACAATATAAGAATAAATTTCTATAAGTAGAATTAAGAGGTCTATTTTACTTGTACTAGCTGCTATAACAATTAAACGCCAAGATATTAGTGCTTAGCTGGATATACTTGTTGCTCACATATAGGTCAGGCAGGGTGAGGTGTCATTTTTGGGGTGGTTGTACAGAAGGAAGGGAATCATTCAGACCCAGGATGGCAGACTCTTCCCTCATAAACACATGGCTTAAGTACTCACCCTGGGAGAGTACAGACGGGGGAGAGAGGCAGAATGGGGTATTGCATGGGAGGTTTGTATGAGTTAAGCGTGAAGGTGGCCTCAATTCTACTTAGACCCCGTTGGTAGACATTGGTTATAGTTGAACCACACCACATTGCTAGGAAGGCTGGGGATGACAATTTAGCTGTGTATTCAGTTACCTTCTGTTCATCGTAAGATCACAATCTTAAGCATATTTAAATTTCTTGCAAATTATCATAGGGAATAACTTATCCAGTTTACACCCAAACCAACAGTGTAAAAAAATGCTTGTGGGGAAGCTGGGATGGCTCAGTGGGTTAAACGCTTGCTTTGCAGCCCCAGGGACCGAGGATCGAATCCTGGCCTTGGCCCGTGTGGACCCATATGCTGAACTGGGGAGCGCCTCCAGTTCAGTTCTCATCAGGGTGAGACCCCGGCCCAGTTCCTGCCCTGTGCAGCCCCAGGCCCACGTGTGGAATGAAACTATGTGGAAAAATCAATAATGTGCAACTATGGAGACTGCTCTGGGCCCTCCCCCTTCTCTCTGTCTCTGTCTCTGTATCTCTCTCTCTCTCTCTGTTGAAAACAATAAAAAATAATCTTTAAAAAACTGCTTGTTTTAGTTAAACAGTAATAAGCATATTTAAAAAAAAGTTTTCTGGTCTTAAAGTAAAAAAATGAAAGATTTCTTATTATTTTAAATAGCAATTCTTTGATTCCTAGTGAAGTTGTTGAGCATTTTTAATATGTGCATGGGCCATTTTTTTCTTTTTAAATTCTGAATTTATAATGTTAACCTTTTATTTTATTTTTTTTTCCTATTCAGGTGCACATCTCTATTAATGACTAAAAAAGCGTCTTAATAAAGCTAGGAAGAAAGCACTTTTTGGTGTTGATTTTTTTTTTTTAAACTTCGGATTTATTTTTAATTTTGTTTATGAGCTATTTTTTCAGAGAAAGCCCTTAACTTTAATGTGATCAAATTTAATAATTTGTTTTCTGTCTCTCTTTTTATGTGTCCTGCATGTTTAACCCTCTGGCATGTTTATTCCTCTTTCTTTTTTTTTAACTCCTTAGTCCCTTAATTTTCTCTTATACTCTGTCCCTTCTGGATTTCTCAACTCTGAAAATTTCCCCTTGTCTGCCTCTTGGGGTTGGCCTTCTTTCCATGGTCTGTGAATTCTCTCTCTCGCTCTGCCCTTGTCTCTATCAAAATTGATGGCTTCAGAGAGTCATTCTGCAGAAAGAAGCTCTTAATTACACCTCTCATTATTAATACACTTATTAAAATACTTAATATGTGCCAGACGCTTTTGAGTGCTTTAAATGCAGTATTTCATTTCATCTTAACATCATTTGGATTAAAGGAGTTAGATCACTTGCTCAAGGTCGCATAGTGAATATTAGAGAATGGATTTGCAATGCCAGAATTTGAAATGTTAGAATTGGATTTCTGGAAGGTGACTTGGGTAAAGGCCTTACCGATGTTACCTAAATTATAATACTCAGATTTAACACTTGATTTGGTGATGCTTACAACACAAACACTAAGGTTATTTTTGATTCCTAGAGTTAGAGTTTCCACCCAAAATCTGAAAATCTCTTTTCTGGATGGTTCAACCATGAAGTGTCCATTTCTTTCTATTCATCTTTGATATGATGTAGCAGAATTAACTTTTTTTTTTTTTTGATATTATTATATTTTATTGTTAAATTTAATGGGGTGACATTGGTTGGTAACAATCAGACAGTTTCCCAATGTACAACTCCACATCACATCACATCACCCATGCATCGCATTATATGCCCAGCTCCCAGAATCAGGTCCCCAGAATTAACTTTTATTCAAATAGGAACCTCTATAAAAAAAAGCTTCCTGGGGAAAGCCGGGATGGCTAAGCGGGTTAAGTGCCTGCTTTGAAGCCCCGAGGACAGAGGATTGAATCGCGGCTCCGGCCCAGGTGGACCCACATGCTGAACTGGGGTGTGCTTCCTGAACGCAGTGAGGCCCCCAGTTCAGTTAAAAAAAAAAGCTTCCAATCAAGGAAAATGCCTTGTTTTTGAAACTTTTCTGTTTGTAGGCGACATCAGAAATTATTGGCACTAGTTAATATGGAGTTGACTAAGTATCCTCTTAGCCCTGATATCCCGTCATAGCCCAATAGTAGAGTTAACCATCTTCTATCCATGGAATTACTACCTTTCTGCTCCTAAACTGGTGAGGGACTTGTATTATCCCCTATTTGATTTAAATCTGACTCAAATCCCCTACTTGTTCAAGTCTTACAGATCAAAAAGGTACTGTAAAGGCATAAATATCATTACTACATACTTTTCCTCCACAAAACAATGAACTCTGAACAAATACATATAACTGTGAGGAGAAAACAAAAAACATTTGAACCTGGCAACTGTTCCTCTTGGTGGCTACAGCATTTATTAGTAGACAGCTTTTAAAACAGAAACATCCATAATTGAATTATCATTTTCAGTTTTGCAATGGATTAGTAGCTCACATAGAACAGTGAAAGGTCATCTGGAATCACTTGTGACTATAGAGTCATATGTAGCTTGTGGTAATTGTTCTATGGAATTTTCTCATTACTTCAGAGCCAGATTTAGTAATTTCCTTGTCTTTCAACAAGGCCATTTGTACACAGTCACAAAGAACAATATCATATTAAGAAGGCTTCAGAGCAAGAAATTCACAATTTCCTTTTAAGAGTAGTTTTTATATGGAGAAAATCAGTATCAGGAGGCATTTTACATTTAATCTGAATTATGGGGCAAAAATATATATGATTCTCAGCAGAGTGGTAGACCCTCTTGACACACTTTTAACTCATTTTATTTTTTGATATCTTCTCTAAAGATAAGAAAATGAAGCTTTGGAAATGTATAAGATTTAAATTATATGTATAACTTCTAAAACTATATGATAAAAAAGTTTCAAATAAGGAGCCAAGTGATATGTACAGAAATTTCACATGAGGCGATATAAATATATTCTTTTTGTTTAATGTATTATTTTTGTTAAAGGTTGAAATTCCTTGAAAAGCCATCATTTTTGCTGCAAAAACAAAATTAAGCTTAATTAACTAGCTATTAAACCCACTTTCATTGCCTAGATTCAGAGGAACTTAATTTCTTTTCTTTTTTAATTGTTTACTAAGTTTCCTAGTAAAATTCCTTAGACATAAATAAGTGTATTTTTCTGTTTTGGGAGATAATGAAAATTATAAGTACTAAGTCCAATATTTGCAAATTATCATTTTGTAAGAAAGATTTATCTTGGTAACTATATCATATTAAAAATGTTAGTCTATGTAAATTGTTTTAAGTTCATCTTTTTGAGAACATTAAAAAATGTTATACAGACATTTAATTTTTTCAGGTTTACTTTTTAGAGTACATTGGTTAAAGTGAGTTTAATTAAAGTAGTGGAAATGGAAGAAAAATGTTGAGATGTATATATTTTTCCATATAAATTACTCCATAAATCTGTAAGGAATGCTTTGGGGTATGTTTGTGAATAATATATTGTGCTTCAAGTGTGATACATTTGTTCTTATTCATATGCATTTTATAGAATTTAGATAGAATCTACTGGATTGCATTTGAAAATATGTCAACTTTGTGTAATAGGTTACTGGATAACCATATGATCTATTCAGACTCAGTTTGTTATATATTCTAGTCTTCCTTTTGGGGACCAAATTGCTCATATTTTACTGTTAATAGTTGCAATCCACTGAACCATGTGAAAATGACTAGATCAAAAATCAGATTTTTAGTTTTTGGAGATTGTATAATACACACACAACTTTGAATGTATGTTTAAAACTTATAAAATTTTGATAATATGAAAAATTGTTTTTTATAGCTTATTCCAGGTATCAGGGTATATTCTGGAAGTCCTATGAATGTAATTCTGTTCAATTTACAAAATCTCATGACAGTATATGTCTTTATATTATCTTTTACCTATGAAGTGGCCTGTTTTTATGTTGGTGAAAACTGTTAGAAATGTGATTATGACACATTTCCTTAGGAAAATGAAGAATATTTGAATAGAACTTTCTTTAAATTTGTATTAAAAAACTTTTGTCTGCAAAAGTACACTTAAACGAAATTAGATTTTGGAATAAGATGGAAATGAAATCTTTAAGTTACAATCATGATTCACCTTTTTAAAACTTTTCTGAACCTTATTAACTTCTATGAATTAAAAAAAAAAAAAATCAAACCAACCAGGTAGACCTTTTTCATATTTGCTAAAAATTTTCTTTGAGAAACAAATACAAATTATGTGCATCCCATGGTAAGTATTCCTATTCGTTAGATTGATTTGAAAAAATATTTTTTCATTTTCATCTTTTTGATTTGAAATTTTAATAATGGGTTATTTAAAGTTTCTATAGAATAGAAATCAATAATCACTCTGTATATGCTAATTTATAGTAAAAAAAAAGCAATGGCAATACCCCTCTTTTAATTTTATTGTTAATACAGTATCAGCTGCATTAAGTGATGCCTAGAAGGTTACATATGGTGGCTCTTTGGGAAAGAAATACTTTGAAACAATTCTGTAAATGGGGTTATCCATAGATGAATGTGAGAAACCAAATGATTTCATCTTCTATAATGTATACATTTAAACTTAGAAAATAAACTAAATATATAACCTGTAATCCTTAAGGAATTTTAGGTAAATTATAATAAAATTATTGAAAAAAGTAAAATCAGGGGACCAATGGATGGGCTTGGACTGATTTTTATTTCTTTGTTTAATATTTCTTCATTGGAAGTTTGGGTGTGAATTACTTTGAATCAGAGCTTGGGCTTTAAACTGAAATGTGCCCGGGTTGTTAACAGCTGTATAATATTTGGGTAGGATAAATAACTTCTACTAAGTATTAATTTCTTCATCTTTTAATACAAGAATAATATAATAATACCATCTCAAACAACTGTGTGGTATTTGGGGCTACATTTTCATTTTCTTACTTTTACTATCCCCCTCCTCTGGGGAACTCATCATTATCATGAATTTTACTTACATCTTCAAGATAATGGTGGTGTCTCCAACACATGCTTCTCCTATGTGCTTTAGACTTGCATTCCTAACTTTTAACTTATTCATCTCCACTTGATTTCTCACAGATATCTAAAATTTACCATAACTCAAATAACTTCTGTCTTTCACCCAAAGAATTTATCTTTGATTCTTCCCTCTTCTTACATGTTAATATTGAAGCCAGTAATAGTCCTGATTCTATTTCCAAAATATAACTATTCTATTGGAGCAGAAACATTTACCTTGTATCCTTCCAGGTTCTTTGGCTGGCTTAATAATCAAATTGACAAAAGAAAAATTAACAGGAAAAAAACAAATTGATATTTGTACATATGGGAATGCCATAAAGATATGAAATCTCCAAGGGCAGTCAGATAATTGCAGTTTATGTCATTTTGAGCTAAGAAAAGGGGTAGGAGGCAGGAGATACAAGGGAAGAAAGGCCTTTCACAGGAAAGAAGATGTTTGGAAAATGAAGGTTACTTTTTATGCATATACATTTCTTAAGTAAAAAGTTAACTTTGGTAAAAGTGTTTTTCCTGGTATAGGCCCCCTTTCCAATGTAAATTTTGGTGGTTGAGAAAAAAGTAAAGCACTTTTTCTGAATTTGTTTAATTTTGGTTTCTTTACCTCAAGGTAAATCTCATGCCAAAGTGGCACACTTTGGGCAAAAAATTCTGCTCTCCTTTACTATTGTTCCATCTCCAATGCCACCTCCTTAGTGAAACAACAGTCATTTTCTGCCTAGATTGCTATTACCAGCATATACAATCTAGTTGTTTTCCATTCTTGTGTATCTCTTCTCTGGTCTCCACATTGTTGTAGCTATGATATTGTGGAAGAGGAAGAAATTTTTCTCTATCCTCTGTGTTCTTCTAGCTGGTCTAATATTTATTTTATTTATTTTTTATTGTTTTTGACAGAGAGAGAGAGATGAGAGAGAGAGAGAGAGAGAGAGAGAGAGAGAGAGAGAGAGAGAGAGAGAGAGAAAGATACAGAGACAGAGACAGAGAGAAGGGGGAGGGCCAAGAACAGTCTCCATAGTTGCACATCATTGGTTTTTCCACATAGTTTCATTCCACACATGGGCATGGGGCTGCACAGGGCAGAAACTGGGCCAGGGTCTCACCCTGGCAAGAACTGAACTGGGGGCACTCCCCAATTCAGCATATGGGTCCACACGGACTGAGGCCTCGATTTGATCAGTGGTTCCTGGGGCTGCAAAGTGAGCAATTAACCCACTGAGCCATCCCAGCTTCCCCTGGTCTAATATTTATACCCACATGCAATAGATTGGCAAGCAGAAATAACCAAATTTAATTACCTACATACAAATGGGAGTCAGAGACCCTACATATATTAGCGATTCAGAGACAACAAGTAATATGAGGCACATATGACATTCTGAGTTAAGATAAATACAGCAAGATGCCTGAGGCTTCAGAATGGAGAAAAGTCATTTGAAGGACTACAGGAAGAACAGATGTTCTGTAATTAGAAATTTGTCCTGCTTTATAGATAGGTCATAAAGAGTTATTTCTGGTAGTAGCCCTTATTATGGGCCAGGCTTCAACTGAAATTCTTTAACATGGAAGTAAATTTTTCTCTTGAGCCCATGGGGTGTCAATTGCCTTAAACTCAAAATAATCCACATTACAAAGAAGCACATCTCGGGAAGACCTGTTCTAAACTTCTTCATATCTTTAGCACCTAAATTGAATCACTGTATTTTTCTGCTTCGCATGCTATTGGGGCTTCCCAGTGAATTTCATATAAAATACATATATCATCTTACCATGACTCATAAGGCTTCCTATTTGTTTAGTATGTATCTTGCCAAATTTATGTTGTGCTGTACATCTTCAAACTTGTTACACATAAGTCAAACACCTTTTCCTTAAATCCTGTGACCACTCCAAGCTCTTTTTGACCTTGGCCAATGGGCATAAGGTGTGTTCTTGAATGGCATGCTTTTCTCCCTTCTCTTCTCTCATACTTCATCCCAACTCTTTTTGTAGTTTTCTTACTTTAGACCTCAGTTTAAAGATGTCTTGCCCAGAGGTCTTCCTTGACTGTCTTAACTAAACAAGATCCCTTGTGTGTGATTATCTTGTAATTATTTTATTATTTATCAATGTGCTTTCTTGTGTGTATTTTCCATGAGGAGCTAAGCCAAGTGTGAACAGAAGTACTAGCTGTCTAGATACTATCTAGCCTGGGACACCACTCTGTACGCAATAACTAGCACAGTTCCTGGTGCATAGTTAACAGTGAAAAAATGTATCCTGAATGAATGTATTTAATGAGAAGATGTATGGAAAGCATAATACATATTTATATCAAGTGCTAAATAAATGTTAGCTATAGTAACATGAGTTTGTATCTTAAATCCTGGTGCAGGTTATATAAGAAAGTGTAAAGAATCATGTCAAAATAACAGTAATATATAACCAATTCTGATGCTTTTAATTTATTTTTTGGTTTACTCTTTGTAGTTCTTTGATGAAGGTCATTTTTTTCTTATATATTTTATTGTAAAGAACATTTGAATGGTAATTTTAAAATGGTGGTATTGTTATAGTAGGAGAGTTGATGGTTTTTAAATGTAAGAATTGATAACAGTATTTTGATTTAATAGACTAATTTTTAATTAATTATAATATAATTGAACATCCAGCTCAGCTGTAATTTTTAAAATACATTGAGTATATTTAGTCAAAAAGAAATTAGCAAAAATAAAAGCAGCATAAGCAAAATAATATTTAGACCCACTTTTTTTTTAAAATTCCACATTAACATCGTTTCTTATATCTAAGAAGGATGATTATTCTCCGTGGAGAGGTTGTGGCTTATGTTTTCTAGTGGCGGGGTAGGAGGTAGCCTGCTGTAGAACAAGCCCACTTGGCTAATATTTGTCATGTTGACATTTACAATGTATTTCTGAGGATAGTAACTTGTGATCTGGTCGCTTTCAGTTTGGGTAAAGCTTCTTCTCACCTCAGCCATGTACTTCTCTGAACTTCTGTTATTATTGCTATTCAGTTCAAGCTTGGGTTGGGATATAGGTTTCTCTTATGTAGCTCTTATTATAAAGCACTCTAGTTTTCTAAGACTACATATCTGCCTTCTTAATCTGATACTTCTGGATTTTATTCATACAAAGAAGAATCAAATGGCTGCTCTTGGGATGGTTTACAGCAGTTTGAAAGGAAGTCTCTTCACTTTCTTAGACAGAAGGTTGGGACAGGTGGTAGTGTGTAAATACCTCCCAAACCATTCAGGACATTTTCATTTACTGAAATAAAGATATCTATCTGTATGCAGATATTCAACCATTTGTTTCCTTCTCTCTTCTATTTCTCTGTCTCTTCCTAATAATCTCCTGTCCCAAAAGGAGGCATACTTTTTTTCTAGTTACCCTATTTTAAGTTAGGGCAACAAACCCATGGTCTCATTTCTCAAAGAAAAGAGGATATTTTTCTACTTTGTGAGAACACTGGGTGATTTGAGTCTTCCAGGCTTAATCTTTGCTATACTATGAAAGGGGAGGGAATAAGAGCAGCTGAGAAATCTTTTTTCAAAACAACCCAATAACCTGGTTTGTAAGAAATTTTCTTTCTGCAAAATTTTATTTTGTTAATAGGCAAAATATTACCAAAACCTTCTCTATCCCTTTATGATCTTTTAAAAAAAGTTCTAATGTCCTGTAGGCAAATGGATGCGTTTTCCATAATAAAGATTTACTCTGAAAGGTAAACATAAAGACAAAAGAGATAATTACATTCATAACCACCTAAATATATTCTTCTTTATACTAGGCATTCACATTGAACACAAAATTAGGAGAAACAGGAGACACAATTTAGTATAGATATCAAGTTACTCAGAAGACCAAGAGAAAAAATATATGAAAAAAACAAAAACAAAAAACACCCAGATCTTAAAAGATAATTTCAATGTGCCTGAAAACCATTCACCTTCTCTCAGAAGATATGCTGAGTTAGTAGGTAATTCTATTTTCTGAAGTTCAAGGGGCTTAATATGAAATCTGCCATGTATGCATAGTATGGACTGTTTTGGTTGGCAGCATTTAAATTCAAAAGTTGTTGTCTGCTCAATCTTCTCAACTTCAGATTCTCTGCATATCTTATACACATTCAATTTCTTGTTTCTGATTTTGTCTGATTTACTGAGAAACAAGATCTGTGTAAAGAAGTTGCTCAGTCAGCACTTAGAAAAAGAGACAAAATTTGTAGCATTGGCCCTGCTGGTAGATAAGCTGTAAGAAAGGACTGCAGTTATTAAAATAAGATAGTGATTGTGAGATGCCTGTGCCAAGAGGTTTATTATAATAGGATATGGATCTTGTTAATTAACTCAGCAAAAAGTACTAATTCTATGAGGAATGCCCTCTCTGGAAAATATAAAAGAGGTAATTTATGTTCTTGAAAGAATGTTATAGAATTGGCATCATTTCATTCAAATATGAAGAGTGCATACTATGTGCCATGTACTCAACTGGTGGGCTGGATAAATCAGACATTGGCCTGAGACATCAGGGCATACTTAAATTCCAAAGTGAAGATCCAGGTGCAAATGAGAATTTCTAAAGGTAATGCCAAAATGCAATTTCCTAACACTTGAAATTTCTGACCTACTTTGAGGCCAGTAGATTATCAAGAGTGAATATTAAAGGGCTTTGAAAAAGAAAGGTATTTTTTGGAGTAGGGATGGAAGTGATGGGGTTAATTTCTAAATCTGCACTCTCGAGAAGAGCTAAATGTGTGTCTCCAGGTGTCATGGGGAGGAATGGGCAGGTATCAGACACATGGTGGAGTAACCTGAAGGCTGAAGGCTGCCAGTATCCATCTAAGATAGGATAGCAGAGAGGGAAGGAGTTGGTGTTGCACTTGAAGTAACTCCACATTCTTCCAATGGGAACCCTATGCTAGAAATGCCAGCCCACTGTCAACGTAAAAGGTATTCTGCCCCTAAAACTTTTGATCAGAGGTGAAAAGATTCCAACAAAGAGGCCTTCTTTACAGTGATCACTCCCACAAGAATAACAGGCCCACAATGAAATCATCTGTCTACATAACAGCAAGCGAAGTCCTAATTGTAGTTTCAGTCTCTCCTGGGAGTATGATATTTAAACAGTCCATCTGAAATTTCCTGATTAATATCAATGAGATGGTCTGCATGAAAGACCCCTTGTGAGTCCCAGCTCCCCCCTTAAGATGTCCTGGACTGAAACAATTCTTTCCTAACTTCCTTGTCCCACCATCCTTCTGCCTATAAAGTTCTTCCATTTATAATATAACCCCTTGGAGCACTTCTCTGTTTACTGAATGGGATGCTGCCCTATTCATGACTCAATAAAGCCAGTTAGATCTTCAAATTTAGTTGATTAAATATTTGTTTTTTAACATCACCAAAAAACCAGAAGTTGAAGAAGAGGGGAGCTGGAAAGGGTGCAGCTGGGTGAGGAGAAGTGGTTGGAGGGCTCTACCAGGGTCCATGAAACCATAAAATCACTTCTGAGTGAAAGTCAACTTTAAACAGACCTATGCTCAGAGACTAGAAAGCCAGTCAAATTACACTTCCTGGATAAGAATATATATATTTTCCCACTACACTCAAATTGTAGAAGATACAGAAGGTATACACTGCATGCTGGATGAGGAAGTGCAGAGAAAGAAACAGCTGTTTATACCCACTTCTCAGAAGGCAGGTACTTGTCTGACTCCCTACCTAGCTGATAGAAGAGAGAACACCTAACTGCAAATCATATTCACAGTTTTTGTTATTGCACCGAATGGGGTATTTTAATAAGTAAACTGAGATAATTTTTCTTTAAGTGACTTTAAAAGCAAGCAGAAATGTCATAAGTTCTACCAGGCTTTTCATGCAGAGGAAGAGAGATTTTTCCCTCACTGAGGATGTTTAAAGATGGGGCTAGGAAATAACAACAGCTGTGTCATAAAAATATTTCACCATTCATAATGACATTAGATCTTAGAGAAACAAACAATGGGTTGCCAGTCCATGTCTTCAAGGCATTCAGTCTATAACACTGTGTATTTTTAAAGATTGATATTAAATATGATACCATAGGAATACTTGAGAGAAACATTTAACCAAGATAAAGAGGCATCAGAGAAAAATTTTTCAGAGAGCTGCAATATCAGTTGAGTTGTGAGCGATGAGTTGGTTTGAGCTGGGAGTAGTGAGTGTTCTGAGTAGAAGCAGCACGAACTGCCTCTCTTTCTGGAGAGAGCTTTTGCCTAAATACACTGTTCTCCCCCCACTTTCCACACACACCCCCTCTTTTTTTGTTCTACCTAGTGAATTGAATTGAGCCAAAGAACCTGAAAGGAACTGCAAAGGTTATTTGTGCCTTTGGGTCTGTAAAGGGGACACCTCTCTACTCTTTGCTTCCTTTCCTCTGCCCTCTACTCTCACGTCTCTAAATGTATGTAATGACAATTTCCTTGAGGCAGTGGACTTCTTAGCCCAAACTAGAAAGTAACCACTTAAACAATTTAAGTCCAAGAGGATTCTCTTAAATCTATCCGAAGTGTCATCTCTCTCCCCACATCAGTTCTAGGTCTTGATTTGGGGGGCTGGGGGACTGTGGAAGAGGTTGTTGACCATTTCTTAACCAAAGTGTGCTATTTGTTCCTCCCTTAATATTTTCTTATTTGGATTGGATGCATTGTTTCCACTTATTTGGATGTCTAAACTGGTCACTTACTTATTTCTAGGCATGTTCATTTAATTGTACATATTGCATAACTATGAAAAACTCCTGAAAGAGTGAAATTATGTGGACCATGAAGGTAGATACCAAGCAACATTCCTATATATGTAAGAATCTTGAGATTTTGCAAGAGGATGTATTGAATTGAACAAAAACAGCTGACATACAACAATAAATGCCATATGACCTCAGTGAATAAAGTAAGGGTTTGCTTAAACAAAAAAGTGAGCATTTTATCCCACAGGCCATTATTCTGGTCCTTATCTTTTATAAGACTCAAACTCTCAGGTTAGCATTTATATATACTGTGTCCTAGACTGGGAGTATTCTTCATCTCTATCTTTTGCTCATCCTTGTTTAAATGCTGTTAATTTAAAGATACTTTCCCTAAATCTAAAGTAGGTTTCCATTCTTATTCTTTTTCACAGTACCCTTGTCTTTTCTTTAACTCATCACAATTTGATCATATATTTCTTTCCATCTTTTTTTGTTAATGTCTGTATCTTCCATGTAATCATAAGAGACACAGCAGTAGGGTCCATATCTTTTGGGACATTATTGTATGCCCAGTTCCTTAGCAGAGAGCTTGGCATAGGGTAGAAACTTAAAAATGTTGAATAAATGAAATCATAAATTATTGAATAACTTAATTGATGGTGAGTAACAACTAACAAAGCAGTCTCACTTTATCTCATTTAATCTCAAATAAACCATGTGAGGTTAGTAGGGCAGCTATTATTAGCATTAGATTATTGATAAACATGCCAAACTTAAAAAAAGTTTAAATGATTAGATTACAATCACATAAGACTTTGAATAATGTCTTAGATTTCTGATCTTAGCTTATTTTCTTTTATTTTTTAATTGTTAAATTTATTGGGATGACATTGATTGGTAAAAATTACGTATGTTCCAGGTATACAATTCTATATTATATTGTGTATTGCATATGTTCCAGGTATACAATTCTATATTATATTGTGTATTGTGTTATGTGCTCACCACCCAGAGATAGTTCTCTCCCCATCTCATCTTCATTTTAAAATTATTTTCCTCCAAACACTCTGTTATTTCCTTATCTTTGAAAATAAAAGTAGATTTTGAAATCATACCTAGAGATTTCAATAGGAAAAAATTATGTTACAGTTGTAGGTAGTTGAATTATAAATTATTGCAATAAATCTTATTGTTTATGAGTTGAACTTTGCAAAATTTTATAGGTAATAACATAAAGGTATCCTGCCTAAGACCTCAAAATCACATTTATAAAATGATTAAAGAGTACACATTAAAATAAACCTAACCTTATTAATGGGTGTCCTCAAAGATGGAAAATTAAGTAAATGGAACGCATATCTGCCTACTACAAGGAAAGAATATTTGACACTAAAAAGAAATAGAAGTATTTTATTGTTATTTGCATGAGAAATCTTATTGATGCCATCTTTGTTGATTAGGCAGAATTCTTGAAGTCTCATGCATGCTAAAACCCTGTAAATACAAATATGAAGAATATTTATTTGCTCAAAATTCTGAGTGAGGACAGCAACAAATGAAGTTGTGTTTTGAGTGGGGAAGGCTATCTCCAGAGACCAATATCTTTTTGACCTTGCTTTCTTAGCTATAAAATGAGAGGCTTGATTAGATGTTTCATAAAGTAGTTTTAATTTCTAGTGTTCTTTGATATAAATTCAAAAATTGGGAGGGAGGAGCTAAATGTAAAGTTCTTAATATAAAATAGGCAAAATGAACTGACCTAGTTTCCAATCTTATATCATTCTGTTTTAAAAATAGCCTCTAAGAGATATGTTAAATGAAGGCAAAATTCTGTTACAGATTTTGACAATTCCACAAATCAGGTCAGGCCACCTTCACACAGCTAAATCATCAAATGGTATCTCTCCAAGTTTAAGGTCAAATCTATTAAGTACTTAGAAGTGCACTGACAGTAAGAGATGCAGTATGGGTCAAAGGCAAGGCAGCTATTGCCAAGAAAAGATATTACAGTAGACTCCCAAGCATACACTATGCCTTTCAGAAAATATGGCAATTAGCTTTCCAGGAATATGTTTGGACACTCACACAGAAGGACATGCTTCATTGTAGAATGGTCCTAGGCCCGTGTAGCAGACTGTGAAGTCTACTCGCTCATGATTTATGCAAGAGAGAACAATGGCATAGCAGTTTAGCCTGTGAAGAGTTTGGACCCTGAAACACAGGGCAGGCTGATAAATTTTGCCTCCTATGTAAAGTTTTCATTACATTAGACATGTGTGGATATAACCAGTTCTATGTAGTCACATGGTATCTCCCTCCATCATTCATGGCCTTGCCCACACAAATGCTTACATTTTTCTCCCAGTGCACATCAAAATGGAATTGTTCAGACCAAAAAACAGTCAACATGACCTTCCCAGCTGAGGCCCAAGTTTTGAATTTTTTTGGCTGAGGTGATGATCTCTTATGGCGGTATTCCATGGACTGCTTTTTGTTCTTGGGGTCTTAGTAATGGATCCAAGTCTCATCATCTATAATGATCTTTTTAAAGAAGTCCTCACCTTTTTCAAAATGTTCCAGGAGTTCACAAGAAATGTGAACTCTTTCAGCTTTCGTTTTATCAGACAACACGCATAGTACCCACCTGGCATAGTCTTTATGGAATCCAAGAACACTAATAATGTATCCCATTCACTCCTTAGAAATGACTAATTTACCAGCAATTTCTTTTTGTTTGATGAAATGATTTCAGTGCATTAGTTCTTCAAAACAATCTGGATAAAGCTGATCACTTGCAGCCATCACCCTTCTACTTCGTGATTTGTCAATCAAATCTGCTCAACCTGCTTCTCCATCTATGAACTGCCTTATCCAGTGTCTGACTGTACTCACATTCACACACTGATCACCATAAATGGCTTGCAATCATCTGTGAATTTCAATTAGAGAAACTTTTTCCACTGTTAAGGATTTAATAACAGCATGCTGTTTGAACTAAACTTCTGAATACTCTTCCATTGTGATATGTACTGGGTGAAAAATGTAAGCATGTGTTGTGTGCAAGGTCAAGAATGATGGAGGGAGGAGATCCAAGATGGCGGCATGAGAGGAGAACGCCGATAACTGCCTGGGAAGGGCCTTGTGAACAGAGGGGAATCCACAGGGGAAACCCTGAGAAG
>PVKE010010607.1:0-42083 GCA_004027555.1 Craseonycteris thonglongyai | reverse complement strand
GCTCTGGGCCCTCCCGCTTCTCTCTGTCTCTCTCTGTCTCTGTCAAAAACAATAAAATAAATCTTTAAAAAACAACAACACAAAAACAAACTTTCATGTAACTATTCCAAAATATTTGATTATTTTAGAGTACCTTGTAAAGAAAACAAACCTAAAATATGGGAAAGGGGAGCACAATTATTATTTCTGATTCTAATACTTGTTGGCTTACTTGAATTTCTATAAAATATTTATGTTCAAAAAAATCAAAAAGGATGAGGCATCATAATTGAGTTTTTTATTTTATTGATCAGTTTTCTTAGCTATCCACCAGACCATCAGACTGATTTTTGGATGAAAAAATACATTACATTTTTAGCTTTCATAATAACATCAACGATAGAGAATATAATGAAAATATTATTTTCACTGATATCTGTAATGTTATTTGTGTGACGTGTTATAGTTACTGAGAAAGGCAGCTTGTCCCCCCCAGCCCATGTGTCTGTCTGTCGCCCTTTAAAACAGGGTATCTGTCATTCATTTGGATATGAAAATGCTGAGACACTATGTCATGACAGCCTGCGTCTCCGGGCTCTTTCATCTGTGTACTCATTTTCTGAAGTACATTCCTTCACGGAATCATGGTCAGCTCCACCCTTCCTAAAATAACAGCTTGGCACTTCAAGGTCTACCTCATCTCTCCCCCACCTCCCTCATGCACATAAAACCTTGTCGCAGTATCTGAGAATGGAGGGTTGTCAGGATTGCCTACAGAATTTACGGGGCCCAGTGCAAAATGGAAATGCACGACCCTTTGTTCAAAAACACAAGAAAAAGTACCACTTAACGCACTAAAAGAAAAAGCCTTTTTCTTTCGTCTGTGTTCCCTCTCTTGGCTTGTCATGGTGCCTTTTTAGTTGCTATTTAATGTCTTTCTAAGTAAAGGAAAACTACAAATTTTAATTATTAGGAGGAATTGGTGTGACACCAATTTTAAATGAAAATATTTATTTCAATTGCATTTGACTCATGTATGATATCCCTGAAATAATTAGCACACTTTGCATTTCGTGGCTTGTGCACGCATCATACGTATTTTATGCTTACAAACAGTGGGCATGCCACACAAAACTCACTGAATCATCTCAGTTTCCCTTCTTGCTCCATACACATTTGACCACCATATTACCTTTGAATTAATGATGAGTCAGAAAGAACTGAAGTGAAAAAAGACTAAGCATTGCATTATCTTTCTGGTGACTTCTACAGCATAAACTTTCAGCATAAGTAGTTGGCGAATACAGAGAAGTAACGAATAAGAAAGCATATGTTAGAGTTCGTTGGTGTTGGTTTCCTGAAACACCACTTCTTTCTTCCTGCTGTCTGCACATAGGAATCACCTGAGTGACCAGCTTAAATGTATTATTTTCCCTTTTTTTTCTTTTCCGTTCTTACATGTATTTTTAAGACACTCCCCAGGTGGTGGTGTCAGATAAGGGACCAATATTGCCCAGAACACACTCACACTCAAAGCTTATTCATTGTTTATCGGACATTCAAATTTACTGGGTTTCAGATATTCTAATTTGCTAAATCTGGCAAGCCTGCCCCTTGGTGATTCTGATGCAAATGGGCACTTATAGACTCCCAAGGTTTCCCGCGATGGAACAGTCCTGACCACCTGAAAGTCTTCTGACGAGCAGGTGTGAGATTTTGACAGCGGTCTCTCTCAAGTCCTAAAATGTCCTTTATAGTCAGCCACTTCCTATTTGAAGCACTCCTCTCTCTGGCTTCCTTGAATTCTCTTGATTTCTCTCTCGCCTCGATTACTTCTCTTCAGCCATCTGAGACCAGCACTGGACTCTGGTTTTGTGGGGCTCAGAGCTGATGCCATATGGGGGACTCTCTTCATAAAAATAATACACAATTAGGGAGGAGGTGGGGGAGGGAGATGGGGAAGCAAATATACAGAAACAGAAAGAGAACTGACTCGGTGGTGAGTAAATAATGGAACACACAATATATTATAGAACCGTACACCTGGAACCTATGAAATTTTTACAGACCAATGTCACCTCAATGAATTTAACAATAAAAATATAATACACAATTAGTACAATAGGTCAAAAGTAAGCATTACATAGAATAAAGAAATCACCACACATTGCAAATTTCAAAAAGCTTGTTATTAATAAACCCTCTTCTCTAATAATATTTTTCAGTATTTTACTGGCTATATATTCCTTAATCACTTCTTCCAGTGATAAATCTTACTTTGTAATAACATTTTCCATAGAAACACTAAGAAAGATAATTCAGTCTTTCTCTAGCATGATGAATAGAAATTCGTTCTTGATTACTGAAGAGTTTCTTTATACTTCACAAGGACTAAATAGCAGAGTCATGTACACTTTTAGAACTGTTGGCAAGTTTGGGCAGATTGTATTCAGATGTCTTTCATATGTGAGAGGATGGATTTGGAAGAACTTTCCGCAGACGCACTTCATTTATTTCAAACCCAGTTTCTTCTCTGCTTTTGGTGCTGGACAGCACAGGTCATGGTCACGTAATCCTCAGCTCTCTGGTTTCACACCCCCAGCTTCCCATCCAGCAGTCAGCAACGGCGCGGGCAAGGACACTCACTGAAGCGATACCTGCACGGGCATGGCCGGCATTCACGTAAAGACTAGCAGAGAACAGTCCCAAACACACACAAAATATGTCCCAGTCGTCAGAGTTCATTTTATGTCAACTTGGCTGCACTGTGGTGCCTAGATTCTTTTTTTTTTTTTTCCCTCAAACCTTATTTTGAATGTTTTTGTGAGTGGTGTGTTTTGGTTTTTTTTTTTGGATTAACATTCAAATTGGTGGACTTTGAGTAAAACAGATTACCATCCACAGTGTGTCAAGGGCCATGTCTTATCAGTTGAAGGCCTTAATAGACCAAAGACTGCCCTCCCCTGAGCCAGAAGGAATTCTGTCATCAGATTGCTTTTGGACTCAGACTGCACCTCTTCCCTGGGTCTCCAGCCTGCCAGGCCACCCTGCAGATCTGCCAAGTCTCCACCGCGTGTGAGCCAGTTCCTTAACATCAATCAATCTCTCGCTTGATAATCTCCTGTGAGTCCTGTCTGTCTAGAGAACACCCCGAAACACCACTAAACTCCCCCTTACACAGGCTGACACGGAGCCCCCAAAGGCTTCTACTCACCCTGGTGCCCCAGAGTGTGCAGAAACGTGACCAAGTAGACTCAGAGTGGAGAGATACAGCAGTTTTTAGGAGAACGGATGACAATGAAAACATCTCCTAAGAGATTTACAAAACTGTGGGAGCGTAGGAATGCGTCACGAAGGGCCCTGCCAGCCCTGGAAGATCGTGTGCCAGGAAGAGCCCTAGAGCTGAAGAAAGGTGAACTCCTAGCTCATTCGCACCAGGGGCTCCTGCCCTGCCTGAGGCCCTCTGCCCTGGTCAGCTCGCTCACCACACAAGCTGGGTACTAAGTGTCCTCCCTTCGCACCAGCACGCCATCTCTCCAGACGTGCTCCCCTCCCCTCCACCTGCCTCCTCCTCCCTTCCAACCGGGCCGTTCACAGCAGCCTCCAAACACGAATGGGGCCTCCCGTTGTAACATCAACCCCCCACCCCACCCCACCCCCCCACCCACCCCCCGTTGCCTTTACTTTCCTCTCCAGACACCTCTTTGTGTCTCTGCTTCCATTTATCACAGAGTTCCCAGCACAGTGCCATCCCATCTTCTTCTTCTTCCGCGGTCTTTGAAACCCATTCCAAATGGCTTGGTAGCAAACAAAGAACCCGGAGGGCCCAAGGGCTTTGGAACCCCTGCAAACCCCCCACAGCTCCCATGCTTACTTTAGTGAGAGGGAAAAATAGGCTCTGGCTTATCGGGTCTTCTGGTTCCTGGTGTGTTCACTCGCGGCTGACCTTCACTAGTGGGAATTCTGGGGGTGCCGGGTTGTGAGTGAATTCTTACCCAGAAGATTTGCCCTAAAATGTCTCGACCAACTGTAGGTGCATAAATTAACGTTTTCCCCCTTGGGTTTTCTTGGGTCTCTTGCTAGAACTGCCATGACAAAGCACCACAGACTGGGTGGCAAACAACAGAATTTTTTTCTCTCACAATTCCGGAGGCTAAAAGTCCAAAATCTGGGTGTCCACAGGGTTGGTTTTGCCTGCGGCCTCTCTCCTTGCCTTGCGGACAGCCGCCTTCTCACTGTGTCCTTACGTGGTCTTTCCTCTGTGTGCACACAGTTCCTGCAAAACACCTCAGGACAGTCCCCATTTGCACCATTCCCTGTAATACTGCGATGCCAGTGCCAAGACCACAGGTCATTTCATTTCTTAAAGATTTATTTTATTGGTTTTGACAGAGAGAGACAGGGAGAAAGGAGAGGGCCCAGAGCAGTCTCCATAGTTGTGCGTCATCAGTTTTCCACATGGTTTCGTTCCGCACAGGTGGGTGGGGGCCGTGCAAGGGCAGGAACCAGGCTAGAGGCCTCCTGCATGGGCAGCACACCCCAGCTCAGCATATGGGTCCACGCCGCCTGGGGCTGGGATTCGATCCTCCATCCCTGAGGCTGCAAAGCGAGCGCTTGACCCGCTGAGCCATCCCTGCTTCTTCTCATTTCATTTTCTGCTGAGCGCGGCATTCTGTTTCCGTGTCTCTGTCCGGGGGCAGTGATCAGAACAACAGGGCTTGGCACGAGAAGGTGGAGGCAGAGGACACTAAATAGAACTCTGCGTCCCAGCAGGACAGCAGCTGAAGAGGTGGTGGGATTGCTTCCCACTGAAGTAAGTGGCCAGGGCAAAAAGGAGGCGGCTGAGGGGTAATAGGGCTGCCACCTGTTCAGCCCAGGTGAGGGCCATGCCAGCTGTGAAAACACGGTCACCACTGTGTTGTCAGGCAGGGGAGTGGGCTCAGTACGCTCTAGCCCATGGCCAGGTGTATGGAGAAGGGTGGACAGAGGAAACCTGTCCTCTGTGTGGTCTTACAACAGAGAAGGGGACTAACATTTTCTAGCCCCCATCATGTCTCGGGTCTTTACCCGTCACATTCAGTTCTTACAACCCTCAGAAGTATGTGGTCATTTCCTAGCTCCACACTAGACACATTGCCAAGGACAAGGCTGTAGAGCAATGAGGTCCGGTCTTGAGGCCAGTTTGGTCTTACCCTAAAGTTCCTCCCCTTCCTAGGGTGGGACTGAAGAAAGGGCACAGGTGCAAGAGCCCTCATGGAGCTTTGTGCCCTGGTCCACTGTGGGGAGATGGGCAACTGCTTGAATTCTGTGAGTCTTGGTTTCCTCCATAGAAAACGCGTAGGCTGAAGCCTCCCTGGCTGAGTCAATACGGGCGTTAAGAGAATGCAAAGAGGTCTGGTAGAGCAATTCCCCGCAGGCCACCAGCTCATCAATAAACTTCAGCTGCTGTCAGTGCCAGCAGAGTTGTTGTTATCATTAGGCAGGGCCAGTGTTAATATGCAAGTATCTTAGTTAATAGCACTATGTCTCCCTCATTGTCACGCCTTCATTATCACTCTCGTTTATGCAACAGTGACAGACATTCACCTGGGTGCCCCAGACAGAGAGGAAATAAAACAGACGAACCGCAAGCTCTCAAGGAAGGTCCCGTGAAGGAAGGCAATGAGCCCAGAAACACAGTCAACGATTAAATCAGGGATCAGCAAATCTCGTCTGCAAAGGACAGATAGGAAATATTTTAGGCTTTGTGGATCATAAGGTTTCTGTGGCAACTACGAAGCCCTAGTGCCAAAGCAGCCACCAATGGTCGGCAAATAAAGGGGCACTGCGCTCATATAAATGCATTTCAAAAACGGGCTTCGTGACAGATGTGGCCCTCTGAGGGAAACCAAGGTTATACAAGATCACTTCAAAGAACGATAAAGGCTCTAAAGAAAAGCAGCGGCAGAGCAACGTGCTACGGTATGACAGGTGTGTTGGTGCAAAACAGATGGGCTGGTCACCCGAGCTGAGCCCTGAGTGAGGAGGTGAGGCAGCCATGCTGAGTAAATGGGGAAGGGAGGAGACATTACAGGTTCAGGAAACGCTTGTGCAAAGGCCCTGAGGTAGAATCATGCTCTGAGTTTGGTGTGAGCCCAGAGGTCAGTGTGGATGTAACGAAGGGGAGAGGCTGGAGACAGGTTCTGCAGCGCTTTATCCACCTGAAAGGAGCTGGTATTTGATGCTAAGTGTAAGGAGTCCCGTGAACAATGTAAGTGCAACAGTAAAGTATTGGCTTACATTTTTATGAAATCATTAATGACCTTGACCGTGGAGAGTGGGCAGGTGTGAGGAAGAAAGGGTGCTAAGGCAGTGAGGACCTGCAGAGAAAGAATGCCGTGGAGATGTTCTGTTGGGAAGACAATGGGGTGGGAGACACAGGATGACTGGTGTTAACTGCGTTAACTGGGAGGCTTAGAGATGAGGCCACCGGGGTGTGGTGTTTGCAAATCAGGAAGATCTGGTAGGGAAGAAGATGATGTTGGAGAGAGAAAGGATGAGGAAGGGAAGGAGGGACAGGACCCCGAGAGAACAAGGAGGAGCTGATGAGCCTAGGGGACCTGGAAGTAAAGCAGCAGGTGCGACGATGACTTTGACAGAGAGATGGAGGAGTCCCCACCCGGTTGTGTCTGTGATTGAGTGGAGGCGGGGTCCCCAGCCTCGTGTTTCTGCATCTTCTCTTGATGCCTTTTCCTGAGCCTGCACGACCATGGACACACCACCTTTCCTCCCGCTAACCCTCTCACCCAGCAGTTTGTAGTTGCCTCCATCCCTTCATCCCATAGGCTGCAATACTCTGGCTTTTAAGATAACGCATTAACCTAGTACATTTATCTGAGCAAATGTGCAACTCCCCTGATCTCTAGTTTACTAAGGAGCTGAGCCAGCAAAGGGCATTCAATTAGAAAACTCCCTCATCCATCTTGTGATCGCCTCTTTGCCTGAAATCTTCCCTCCTTCCTGTATTCTAAGAAGTACCTTTACTCCTCTTCTTGAAGGCTCCAGCATACCCCGCCTCCTCTGTGATGTTTTAACGCCTACAGCCACGGAGAGGTCTGCCTTCTGCCTCCCCCAGTCCTCTACCTTCTCAGCAATTCTCTCTCAAGTTCCTTTCGAATGAATGCAAGTGTGTGTTATCTCCTTGACCAGAGGCTAGCACGTGCGATGCATTACTTTCCTTTGTGAGTTCTAACCACTCCCCACTCCCGCCCCAGCACACTAACGTATAAAACAGTAGAGGTAAACAGCAGTGTGCTCATATTGACTCTTGAGAACAGATTGTTCAGTTTTGAGGAATTTCATGAGCCGGTTGTAAAACCCATCCATTATCCAAAATTAAGTTACAGATACTTACAATCAAATAAATTATATTGAAACAAACAAACCAAAACACTACATGCTCAACACTCACTGTTTGCAAATTCTTCTGGTGGATTTTTCGAGTATGAGGAGGTGGGCTGAGTGATGACTCCGGGGAAGGTAGTTCGTGGCCTGACCCTGGGCCTCCCTGCCTCCTGCTGCAGCTGCAGAAGCCAAAGCTGCCTCCTTCTCTAGCTGCAAGACTGAGAGCCACGGTGGCACAAAAGGCGAGGGAGCAGGAGGAAGCCAGGATCCCTGAAGACTTTACAGAACATCCCAGGCCGCCAGGCTTTTTGTACAGGGGAAAAATAAATGTCTGCCTGAAATTCGTTTGTTATGTGTCTAGATTCTAGAGCATACAGGTGAAACATGTCATTTCGTAACTTCTACTTATTCGTATCTTCACATCCTCGTACAGTGGATTAAAATAGGCCACAGAGGCTGTATTACAGGCAGATGGTTCTCCAAAAAGCTAAACGTAGACTTACTACATGACCCAGCAATTCCACTCCTAGGTATACAAGGGCTGTCCGAAAACAATTCCAACCATTGTCAATATAACAAGAATGGTTACGTGGCTGGATCCGTTCTAGACAGTGCTTGTATATGTGAGAGAATTAAAAACAGGCACATGAGTGTTCATAACAGCACTATTCACAATAACCAAACGTGGAAACAACTGAACTACCCATCAGCTGACAAGTGAAGAAAATAGGGTTCTATCCATACAATGGAATATTATTCAGCCTTAAAAAAGAATGGAATACTGAGACATGCCAAGGCATGGATGAACATTGAAAACATTGTGTTGAGTAAAAGAAGCCAGCCACAAAAGGTATGTATGACTGCATTTATATGACATATTCAAAACAGGCAAATCCATAGACACAGGAAGCCAATTAGTGGTGGCCAGAGGCTGGGGGCGGGGTGGGGGGAGGTGGGCAGGAATCTGAGTGACTCCATAATGGGTATGAGGTTTCCTTTTGGGGTAATGGAAATATTCCGGAACTAGATAGATGATTACACAGCTTTGTGGATGTACTAAACGACACTGAACCCACTGTGAGTGGGATCCTAAGTCTTCCACTGTGTGAAGAAAGATCTGGCGAGAGTGGCCCAGCTGTTGCAGCTGCCCTGGCCATATGAGGACGGGCCTGCTCCCTCACCAGCCACAGCTGAGTGCCCGTCCACCTGTAGCTGCCCAGATAGCCCAGCCAACACCAGGCGTCACACCCAGTAAAGCCACAGAACCGTGAGAAATAAGTCGTCGTTGTCTGAGGTCACTTCATTTTAGGTGGCTTGTGACACAGACACAGATAACTGACACAAAGAATGTGCTGCTGTGTGGTTACCATAATTCATCCAACTAGTCTCCTGCTGAGAGGTCCTGGTGCTGTGTCTGGGATCCTAACTCTTCTAAACAACCCTGTCCTAGGCATTCTTCTCTAAACAACTCTCTGCACTTACCTGATTTGTCCCTAATACCCTCAGTAGCAGCACACTTGCATTTAATGGAAACTTGAGGGGTAAAAACATTCCAAACATATTCCTAACTCACTGTAGAAGCAAAAGCAAGAGTGGTGATTTCAGGTCATTTCAGCTGGGGAAACAAGGCCTTGCAGGCTTGCTAAGGAGAGTTCGCATAGAATCAGTCCTGTGATGTGTGAAGGCTGTCTGGAAGGTATCCAGCCATGTCCTATGAAAACTACAGGCCTTTACTGAAGAAGATACAAGATACCAGAAATATTGTACATAGGACAATGATGCCTCAGTCCTCCACCCAGTTATGATCTTCTTGAGGAAATCTGGCTCGTTGGTAGCCATTTGAAACAAGTCATGAGTGACTGCAATGTGATGTTCTTTCTGTTCTGGCAGCAGAAGCTGCAGAACGAATTTTGCCACAACACGTTACTTGCCAAGATCCTGCCTCAACATCTTGGACACAGCAGTTTTTGGAATCCCCAGATCGGCTTCTATCCTCACATGGTCCATCACCGAGCTTTGTTGATTGTAGTTTGTACACGGTCCATATTCTCAGGTGTTCTGCCTGCTGCAGGTCTTCCAGGACGTGGTTCACTTGCAACAGATTCTCCACCATCTTTGAAGTATTTATGCCACACTTGTACTTGGGTAACACTCACTTCATCAGCCCCCAAAGCCTAAGGAGTTATTCAACTAGCTTCCGTGCAGAAATGTTCAAGCTTAACACAGAAGTAGCTGCAGGTTCATTGCTCTACTCACTCATTTTAAATGGGACAGCTACCCAGTACACATTTCCTCTCAAGCATCTAGCGTCCCCACTGACTAGGTTACATCGATGTGGCGCAAACCTTTCTCATTATATGGACAATGGCTGGATTTTTTTCCGGACAGACCTCGTAGGTCCTGAATCCTAGCCCCCAAGTTTCTCGTGTGGATGCCAGCCTTAGGTTGTTTCTCTGCTGTTCTTCGGGGCTTGCTGTAGGGTGTGTGGAACCCCATATGAATGAATAATTTGATTAAAATATAGTATGAAATTCATGGGCTCATGGGAGGTGATTTCTCCCTGAAGGTTTAGAACAATGAATCCTTCAGTATGTGTTTATTCCAACGAGGGTATGATAGATTCTTCTTAGGACCCAGGCACAGCACTTCCCATCCATGTGCAAGACCCATCTCCTCACGCCTTTCTGTCAAGTGTGCTACTTGTGGATAATTTCTTTCTCACCATGAGGGAATGGTAGGGAGGCTGTTGTATGCATGGTGCTTCCTATTTGTATCAAAACCATATAGAAATGTGTACCTCTGCAGTGTCTTCATGCTATGCATTTCATGCTGGCTGATTCTTCATTCATGACACTGCATTGTCCATTGTAGGTCTGTGAAACTGGCTGCCAGTAATACTCTCAAAGGTTGTCACAGTGCTTTGTTAATGATGGCCATGAATGCAAGTCCAACTCAGAGTATGGAGGAAAATGTGACTAATCCATTGTGGGGTCACGTTAAATTTAGCATTGATTTTATTGCACACCCATCGATCAGCCCATCCATCTTCCGATGAGATGTTCCCTTGAATCGGCAGGCTGCCATCAAAGCATTCTGAGTGTGTGTTCAATTTCGACGTTGACTATGCCTTGCTTTCCTCGCACCACCGAGGAGATGGGGAGGGGCCACGAGTGGAGTGAAAGGAGCTGTCCCATTCATGCAAGAAATGTTCATCTCACCCGGCTCAGATTAGGGGCCACCCACAAGAGCATATGACGGTATACTGACTGGAGACAAGAGAGGACATTGATGGGAAGGACCCTGCTAGTCCCAGCAGCTGAGGGAACTGAGACCATTTTGAGAAAGACACCCCTAAGCACAGAGTCCCACTTACTTCAGTCTAAGGGTATCACCATTCTTAAAGTATTGGCAAACTGTGGACAGCAAAATCCAACTTCAGAGAACTTAGACAAGAGGAGATTTGTTAGAGTATGACAAAGGTTGCCTGCCATACCATTGGAAGGACTGGAAGATGGGCTTTAGGCTGACCTTCCAGAAACAATTCTCAGAACCACTGCCTAGAGCAGCCCAGATGGCGAGAGGCTACGTCTCCTGCCAGCCTAGGAAACCCGCTGCAGCTGCTGCATGCTGGGAGGTGCTGCCCCCATGGCTGGGCACAGAACGCTACTGCCCCTTCCTGGGCCAGCACCCATGCTCGGAGCCTCCTGTTTCCTTAAGTGGATGCATCTGGACTGAAGTCACCTTTTGGGGGCAAAGGAAGCATGAAGGTAGTCCACTGGGTTGAAGGGATTCACTGTGTGAGGATGCTCTCAGCATGTGGAGAGGCTGATCAGAAGATATGGGCAGCTCTGAAGACACATATCTGCTCAGGACAATGACTGAATTATGGTTACTCCCTTAATAAATACAAGGGATTGGGTAGAAGTTGATGAGGAGGATAAAGAAGGTTTAGTTTAGGAATATGAAGAACGAGAAGAATCTCACTAGGAAAACTCCAATAGATGGTTGGGAATATAGAGCCTGGTTTATGGATTTGGGGATCATTGATGAAGAGATGGCAGCAGATGCACTGGGAGCTGATGGTGAGAATGTCAGAGTGAAGAGAATGCATGCTTAGGATTCACCATATTTTGGAGGAGGGATGGTGAGGTAACAGAAAGAGGCCAAAGGGATGTGAGGACCCAACAAATGCAGTGTTATAAAAGGTAGGTAGGACTGGCTACATAATTGGGGGGGGGTCCATTCAGTAATAGAAAAGCAGGCTCCCTTGTTCAAATATCAGGAAGAATTTTAAGACAGTACAAGAGAGCATTAAACCAAGCCTGTGGCCCCTTCTGAGCTTAGAGGCCTGTGCAATAAACTCTACAGTTTGCACCTGTGAAGCCGGCCCCAGAAGCTTAATTTCACGAGAGGCAACGTGGAGGAGGAGGAAATTGAGAACAGGTTTGTTGAACTTAATCATTTCAAGGTCATAGCCATTCTCAAGGGTGTAAGGTAAAGGGCAAACTTCTGACCGGAAGGGGTGGAACAGTTGATTGCATAGGGATGTAGAAGAGCCAGTGAAAAGTTGGGGGTTTGAAGAGAGATGGCCCAATGGTTTAGGGAGCAAGTGGGTTAAGAAAGAGCCATTTGCAAGCAGAATCCCATTTATGAGGTTGGATAACATGAGCAGGAAAGGTTGAAGATGCAAGAAGAGGGGCTGAAGGTTTGGAAATGGTAAACATTATCAACACTAATCACAGAGGTGGGGAGATGGTAAACTTTGGAAAGTCCCCCTGAGTCATGGGAGAGAAGAGGGAGAGTGTGCAGATACACACACAGAGAGAAGGGAGCTGTTGAAGATAGTCCAATGGGGCAGAACGTAGCATCACCAAGTGTTCCCAAGGTTTATACCACCGACTTATCAGGTACAACAGGACCGGGACCAAGCACTTTCCACAGAAATGGCTTCATGTGTGAAAACATCTCGTGTCTGTATGGGGTCTCAATTTAGAAAGCGTTCTTGTAGTCTGAAGTGATGGGATTTGGTCAGAATCAACTGTCCACTCTCTGATGAGGTAAATTTTATCCTAGCCCCCAGCCCACCTTGTTTAGAAAAATGGCTGCTAGCAAATTAGTTTTTGAGTGTCTTATCCCTGATTGATTTCTGTATTTATTCTTTTGTATTTATTTAATTTTATTACAATGTGAAGCATTTCAAGTCCACTCCACACACCCCCACACCCCATTTTATTTTACCTATAGAAATCCTTCACAATCATTTTCCGTTTCAGATGAAAAAAAATTCCCTTCAGGATTTTTGGATTGCAAGTCATGAAAAGTAAAAGGAGCACTTATCTAAACATTTAAAGAACATTTAAAGTTTTCCTTAATTTTCTTTTTGTTCAAAAAGGCGAATGCATATGACTTTCCAAATGTTCAAGACTTTAAGGGCTGGAAAAGATGAAATGTTGTTAAGCATGAAAATCAGTATTTTAGAGTTGTGTCAGTTATTAACTTCTAATTTGTGTGAAGGAACCATCTAGGTCTTTCCCTTTCCATAACTAGCAATTAAACCATTACTCTGATTGGAGCAATTAGAGATGAATGTTTTATAAAAACAAAGGTAATGGAAAAGACTACACATTAAAACACATCCCGAGTAGGAACTGCTAAAAAGCAACAAGTAACAACAAAGGAACTCAATTTGAAAACACAAGAGGAAGTTAAGACAAGCCATTTCTACTAAAAACAAACACGAGGTGGAAAACAAAAACAGAGGAAAACCGTATTATTTCATGCACCTATGAGTAGAGGGATACATAATTCTCCCTTAAAGTGGCAAAATGGTCCCATCTATATTGTCAATTGTGGATTAACGTATGCAGCTAATTAAGAGAGCATAATTTGGACTTTTTTGATGTTTTAATTTGAAAATATAACACTCTATTAGTATCTTTACTAATGTGTCTTTGAGAAAAAAAGAATTGAGAAGGAACTGAGCAATGTGCCCATTCTGGTATTGACATACTTAAGTCCCTGTCCCTTCCTCAGAGGGCAAGGTTTGACTGTTAGCCCAAACAGCTTTGAGCAACGGGTTACACAGATCCTTAACTCTAAAAAATGGTAACAAGAGTGGATATCTTTAGAAATCTGTTGATTTAAAATGCTTCCCCTTTTCTGTCCAATTTTGTCAAAGCCCTTGTCAATTTAACACAATCCTTTTAAACTAAGGTGACCAGATTTTAACATTGGTAAAGCGGGACACCATTGACCGGGGGGGGAGGGGGTCCTTGATTAAAAATTGGGTCTATCTCCTGCCGTTCCCTAGCTTGTCGTGCATTCTTTCCAAAAATCGGGACTTTTTTAAAACGCCGCAGGATGCGGGACAAATTGTTAAAAATTGGGACTGTCCCGCCAAAAGCGGGACGTCTGGTCACCTTATTTTAAACTGATTTAACCCCTAAAACCTAAATGTTAGATATCCTATTTAGAATGCTTGAAACAACATGCACTTTGCTATTTGTTCGGCAAATAGTCTTACTGCTTAGTTTATCTTCTCTCCCTTTTGAGGATGTGCATTCATAAGGAAAATCTGAATTCTGACAACCTGAAGTGATTGGTGGTTCTCACAGTCATAATCAGAGCGGCCTACTTGGATGTTTACTAAAATGCAGGTTCTTAGGCACCTAGCCAGCTCCTGAGATTAAGACTCATGCTCTGTAGTTTTTCTTTTTAACAACGTAACAGGTGGGTCGCAGGGCATTCTGATAACGTGGTGTAACCTTTTTAGAGACATAATAATTCAGTAAAAATCAACCTTATGTATTAGATGTGGCTCACAGTTCTTTATATGAGTCAAGTGCAGGGAAATGACTTTATTGTTGAGCAGTTTTAGGTTTACAGAAAAATTGAGGGGAAGGTGTCCATATAGCCCCTCTTCCCAATGTCTCCTATTAGTAACATTTTGAATTAGTGTAGTATATTTGTTACAGTTGATGAGCCAATATTGAAAAGTGCCTTGGTCAAAGCCACCCAATACATCAGTGGCTGGGCTGACGCTGGGAACCAAGCCACACCCACACACTCGCTAGGACAAGCTGCCTGGTAATTTCTCTTGAATGATGTTCTAGTCAGATTAATACCATAATGACTGTAATTGTTCTGTGCCTGTATCTGAACACAGGTGGTTGCAGAACTCATTTGACTAAGCACTTTGGATGCTGCCAGGGATTGTTAGAGGAGTATTCACCCTGCCTCCATCTTAACTTTCCTTGCAACCTGGGACATGATCTTTAATGGTTTAAGTGTATAAACCTGTGAAACATGGCACTAGCATAGCACAATATCACTAATATATACCTTGACTCTCTCCAAAGGGACAGGGGGCAAATACAATATCAATGCTTAAGAACTGCTCTAAGTTCCAAACAGCTTGGATTTTCACACAAGGGTTACAAAAGAATCTTTCCTTCCTCCCTCCCTCCCTCCCTTCTCTGAAACAGACAGGGGATACATATTTTAAAGCACAGTTCTTTCTCTTGAGTTTCCATGTTTCTAACTAAAGACACAAGTAGGACACCAGTAAAAAGACCCTTACAACATGATGTAGTTTGCTCAAGTCTTAGGAATAAGCCACACCCGTGTGGTTAGAAGGAGCTGGAAGCAGGCTGAGTGGCCTGGCATCTGTAAATAAGTTTCCCCTGGAAGACGTGACTTTCTGACTTGAGTTTTAAAGGATGAGTAGCAGTTGGCAAATCCCCTCGAGAAAATGTCTCATACCAGTTGTGGGTTTTGTTTCCAATCTGCCAGGTACCAATAGGAGATCCCTGCTGCGTGCCCTGTGTGACTCATCACAGTCGGACAACACCCAAACTGGTTTCTATTCAATTCAAATCAAGAGTCCACCGGTCATATGCTCGGATATCGGGGCACTTTTAAAATCGTCACTAGAGTTCCCAAACCATCGCTCTCCAGTCATTACAGACAGGCTCCAGGTTGCAGACTACACGGGTCCAGGTGCCACCCTTTGAGGGCACTTGGAAACTTGTTAGAAATGCAGATTGTCAGCGCTCGCCCCACCGAAGTCTAATCTGCATTTTAACAAGATTCCCAAGTGACTCTTGTGCACGCTCAAGTTTGAGGACCTGCCCTAGAGGAAACCAGGACTCAGTACCATGTGGATTTGAGCACGCATTGCATCCCACTTCCATTTGCGTTTCCTTTCAAGCCAAGAAAAAAGGTTACATGTTGTAAGGTGCAATTGGCCACGTCCTCTTCCAGTTTACGAAACGACTTTTCCCGGCTGCTATGAAAACGTCTGTTAACCTGACGGCAGGAAAGAAACTCAACACGGGAAGGCAGCTTCCAGAAATTCTGATTAGCGGCCGTTTTCGCTTTGATCTGGTCCAACAAGCTGGGGCAGCTCCACAGACCCCGCTTCCTTCCCGGGGTCGCTCATCTGCCGCGCTGAGTTAATGAGATCCACGTTGAGCGGGATCCAGGGTCTACTAAAGATCAAAGGCACAAAGGAACCCCCCACCCCCTCCTCCCCAGGGACTATTTGGTCTCTATCTCCAGAGGGAAGCGTCAACTCGCCCGCCCGCCCCTAGGTGGGCAGGCGGGGACAGAGGTAGGGGCCGCACGGGACCCGCCTCCCCTCGCCCTGGCGGAGCCAGCGGAGGCCCGGGGGCAGACCCAGCGGGGCCGGGGTGGTAGGTGGGGCTCGCCCGCCCCGTAGGGCCGGACCCTGCGGAAGCGGCGGGCGGGGTTGGCGTGGGGCCTGGGAGAGGCGGGCAAGTAGGGTCCTGCGGGGTGGGCGGGGCGAGCCGGGCTGGTGGGCGTGGCCTCGCGAGCGGGGCGGGGCGTGCGCTCCGGTCTGCAAGCTTCTAAGCTCGGGCACCGCGGCGGCGCTCGCGCGGGGAGAGTGACCCGGGGTTCGCCTTGTGGCCGCTGCTCTCCTGCCCGCGCCAAGCGCCTCTGGCCGATCGCAGGGAGACGGGCGCACCCCCGAGCTCCCCGCCGCTCTCCCCCAGCCGGAGGGAAGAATGTGCCACCAGCTGTTCTCCGCTCGCGAGCGCTGCGCCCACCAGTGAGGAACTTGGAAGAAGAGGAGACAAAGGCTGCGTTTGGGACGGATGAGTTAGAGACTTGGGTTTAGGCAAACAAAAGGTGCGAAAGACGCGGAGGGGACCAGGCAATGGCAGCGGAGGGGGCCCGCGGGCTGGAGTTCCTGGCAGTCGCGCCGTGACACGCATGGTATCCCGGACCTTCTGTTGGCTGACTTCCGCGATCTGGACGCCGGACTCAGGCAAGTTGGGGAGCGCACAGGAACAATGGACAACTTCTTCCCCGAGGTGAGTGTGCTCGCGGCCCCGATCGGGCTGCTCTCAGGGAGCCGGGCGCGGGCTTGGATGCCCGCGGCTGGGGGGATCTGCCCACTCCGCCGCGCGCCCGCCCGGTACATTTCCCTAAACCCGGGCGGACGCTTCCCGGGAGTAGCCAGAAATCACCCCCCCAACCCCCACATACACACACCTGGGGGAGCCTCCGGATGAGTAAGCCCAGGCAGGTTTTGTTTTGCCCCGGGAGGTAGCGAAGGTGAGCTTCCTTTTGCGTGGGTGGCTGGGTCACCGGTGTCCCCGTGCTGTGCGCGCGAGGTGAGGCCGCGGGCGCCGGGGCCCGGCCAGGACATCTGCTTGCCCTCCTGCCTGGGTGCAGGAAACCCAATAAAGTGCTCAACCGGGACGTGCCTTTCTCCAAGAAAGGTCTGGTATTTCCTTTGCAAAACGTGCCGGCTTCCTGTGAGAGGGCTGCAAACACTTGCAGGGGAGACGGCTTAATGAAGTGCGAGCAGGGGGAGGCGAGGGTTTAACCATTCCCCGTGTTCTGTGCTGGCCGGACCTTTGGACTCAGCTCCTGGTTCTCACGGAGAAGTGCTCTGTTAGGGTTTCTGCTCATTCTAGAGGCTGAGAGCAAAAGATCAAGAATTTGTGCTGACTGTCCTCGGCAGATTTTGAATATGAATGTAAAGAAAATCGTTTAGAGCAAACAGTGACTGTATTAAAAGAGTAAGCTGATGCCCCTTTTATGGTCATTGAGGTCAGGCAGGACACCACAGTTCCTCAGTTACGTGAAACTTTTGACTTGAGAAGTTTTTTGTTGTTTTTTTAAAAATCTGGGATCCAGTGTTACTGTGGTTTCTTGGCTCCCTTTCCTTCTTGGTTATGTTTATTTAATAAATTCTGTTTAAGTTTGAGGTTTGAAGTGGCTCAAAGTAAACTTAGCTGACTTAAGGGAGTCTGATGTGATTTTCATTGAAAGCAAGGGGGTGTTTTGTGAACCCAGGACAGTTTTGGAATGTTCCAGCAAATTAGATTGGTGAGGGTTTGCCTCTGTGGGTGCTAAGTTGCTTTATCAAACTTAATTGAGTATAACATTTCAAGTTGTTCTGGTTCCTGGATGCCCACTTAGACAACTATTTATAATGGCCGAGTTGATAAATATATTCTTGTGTAATAGAAATATCCAGTTTTCTCAAAGTGGCATCTCATATGTGCTACCCATATTCACTGCGAAAGGTGGGTTGGAAAGACATCATCCATTAATGCATATTTTTACTTTAAAGAAAATCTGTGATAGACTGTATCATTTACTAATCCATAGATCTTGGTCTTTATATGCCCGTAAGAAGACCCTAGAACTCTTTGCAGGAGTTGCAGGTTAACTAATGATGAAAGACCAGTGGGCTGTGTTTAATTGCTTTCATCTGTCAGCAGGACACCAATTTTTAACTGTTTTTGGCTTTTATTTTGCTTTTGTGTTCTGAGCCCCATAGGAAATATGACGAGACAGAAATTGTACTCCGGTTATTAGGGTCCCAGTCCCCTTGAAGCTTGGCTGAGGACCACAGGAAGGTGCGTGGCCTCCCCTTAGGAAGAACTATGCCCCCTAGTGCAAGTGGGGGGAACTGCAGGATAACGTGCGACAGCTGTAACCTGCCCTCACATTCTCTGGTTGAAAACTTTCCTTACGGTACACCTTTGGCTCATTGTAGAAGAGCTGAAGTGGATTTTATTTCAGTGATTAAGTTAATATTGAACCTGGCCTTTAGCGATCATCTGCTCCATCCCCTTCGTTCCCTAGAAGAAGCTTCACCCAAAGAGCTGAAGTCACTTGCCCAAGGTTGAAGAGCTTCTTATGGAATCCAGAACCTTTTCTTTCTGTTGCTGGTAATTTGAGTATTTGGGGGGAATTTTCATTTATTTATTTTTATTTTGTGATGTATTCCTATTACAATATTAATTTCTAATCAGCTTTAAAATTCAGCCTCTAAGATGGAGACCAGCAGGCCAGTCAGAGACCGCACAGCGTTGAAGTAACTGGAGACAAAACTCCCAACAGATCCTGTTTACTGTCTTACAACAGAACATCCTTTTGTTAAACTGTCCTGTGCAGAAAATTCTTGTAATATCATGTTAGAGTCGGAACAACACGTGTGGAAGTGATATCTTTCCAAGGGTAGCAAAATTGTAGGGCCTCCTCATCACCAAGTGGTGTCCCATTCTTTGGTAACGTTTCCCCTTGTGATTTAGGCATAATGATTTGTTGCTTGTTGGACAACCGCTGGAAGCTAACGCTAACAATTGGGGGAAAATAAATTGAACAAGATGTTGCATGTATTAGCTTCATGTATGAGTGGCCAAATAATAAGCAAATGGGAGCTGGAGTTCCCTGGAATCAGTGGCTGCTACTTAGTGTGACCAGGGTTTCTGACACGGGATACCTTTGTCATTTGGGGGGCTGGCCTGTGTATAGTAGCATGTTGAGCAGCATCCCCGGCCTCTACCCATAGATGCTCGTAGCGCCCCCAACCCCAGGTTGCAACAACTAAAATGTCTGCAGGTGTTGCCAGTTGAAACCACGGGGAGCAAAATCACTCCTGATTGAGAATCACTGAGCTAGACCCATGAAACCGTTGCCTCATGGAATGAATTCCCGTGGTGCAGGTGCAGCTCTCTTGCTCATGAGCGCCTGCTTTAAGGAGCGCCAGGTAGCCTGCCAGGCCGGTGGGGTGCTGGTGAGACTTGCTCTGGCTGCTGGTGACTACAGATATCAAAATGTACTCTGCGATTGAAGAAACTGGGCATTCCACACTCCCCAGTGAAGTTTGGTCCTTCACGGCGCCTGCTTAAGTCTTTATCGCTTCTCTGGAGTAAGTTGTGTTCACTTATGGGAAAACTTGTTTTTTCAGCATTTGGAGGTAAGTTCTTACAAAGATTACTTCAGGCAGAAAAGAAGTTTTGCTGGGTTTGCAACCAGAAACAATTTTTTTTTTTTTCTTTAAGGTCAACTAAAGGCTCAATGAGCAAAGTAGCAAGACTGCTGAGCAAATGTGTTGCTATTTTGAAGTAGATGCTGTTTTCATGTCCCCAGGGCCACATACAGTGTTTAGGACACTGGACAGGCCAGTGAGAACCTACTAGTTAAACACAGACATAAGCTCGACTTTTCTCTTTTCTATTTTAGGAATAGGTAGGGTATAATGCCTGTTCAAGAGGAAGGTCTTTGGAGGATTATTAGTGGGACATATACGAATGCTTTGATTTTCAGACTAAACATGTAAAATGTATGCAAATATGATACTCAGAAATAAAAACATAGAAAGCTGGTAGGAATGTTTTAGCAGGGGTCTCCACAAACTTTTCAGCCCGCGGGCCGCATTAACTATCAAACAGCAGTTTGGGGGCCGACTACACACTCGAGGTCCAAATAAAAAAGAATCAAAACATAGATGTTGTTTTTAATTATTTATTTAATATTATTTTATTCAGATAAAAAGGTCTCCATGGGCCGGATGAGAGGGCCTCTGGCCCGTGGGCCATAGTTTGGAGACCTCTGTTAAGGTATAAATTGATAGTATAGCTGGAATGTTGTGCACGATTTCTCACAACCTCCGTTCACTCTGAGTTGGAACACACCCAACTCGAGAGATAAGTGGAAATCTCTTCCTCCTCTCCACTCAATTTGGGAAGGTATCTCGGTTTTGGATGGTATCTGAAGTTGTTCAAGGTGCTTTTTTTTAAAGCTAGAAAGAGCTCTTCAGACCTTTTTTCTCCTCTTTTCATAGTAGTTTGTTTTGTTTTAGAACTTAGACATCTCTTGGTTAAAAAATATATATTAAGACGGTTGCTTTTGTCAGCTCCTTCCCTCCCTCCAAATCACCTCCAGGACTTTCTTGTCCCACCAAGTCCTGACACCCACCCTTGTGACAACTGTAAAATAGAACTGGAATATTCGCTGCTTTCCCCTTTCTCCCACAGCATCATGGCGCCTGGCCCTTCTGCAAGGATTTCTGTGGTCAAGGACTTATTTTTTGACCCCTGTCTTATTGGGGACAGCAAAGCCCTGGGAGCAGCTGCGAGGGGGACAGTTGTTCTCCCCGGCGAGGGGGGGCCGCTCCCCATATCATGTGGCCTGTTCTGCTCTCACCTCCCCCCACATCACCACCTCAGGCACAAACTAGCACGGGCAGGGCCTTCACTATAAACCAGGGTGGTGGAGGGCGAGTTTGCTTTCTGAGCTCCCCGGGCTTTAAATGGGGTCACCTGTAAGGACACGAGCCTCAACTGTGCTCTTCTGTTGAGATGGGTAGGAAGTAGGGGCCCTTGTTACCCCTGCGTTTCAAAATTTTGCATTCAGAGTGACTGCTGCGTAACATTTTCGTGTCAGTAATTTTCAGGGAACATTCAAGAATGAATCACCAGTGATGTCTGCCCTAAGCTTGGTGATACTTCCTCATGTCTGAAGGCCCCTAGGGGGAATGGAAAGCATGTCATCCTTAAAAGTAAAATGAGGTGGCCTCTGGGAGCCTGGCTGTCCCCTCGCTCCTGTGAGGCCTCAGCCAGGCTACCTCCCCTTCCTGGGCTGTATTTCTCTGGTCTGTAGTTGAGCTTTATAGTGTCAGCCTTGTGTGATGATCAGGCGTGTTTGAGATAAGAATTATAAAGCACTTGGCAGGTGGTAAGTGAGGGATAATAAGCGCCTGATTATAGTAATTTACAAATTAAGAGTAAGTGGGTCTTGTTGCTTAATGAAGTCCCAGTCCTCGGCAGTGAGGACCGTCTCAGCCTTAGAGCTGATCCCCAGGGTCATTGCTTGAGCTGGATTACATGCTTCCTGTCACCTGTGCACTTCTGGCAGGTTTTAGACTTCTCTATAAAGGAGGCCTGTCCAACCTTTTGGTTTCCCTGGGCCACATTGGAAGAACTGTCTTGGGCCGCACATAAAATATACTAACACTAGCCATAGCTGATGAGCTTAAAAAAAAGGGAAGGCAGGATGGCTCAGTGGGTTAAGCACTCACTTTGCAGCCCCGGGGACCGAGGATTGAATCCCAGCCCCAGCCTATGTGGACCCATATGCTGAGCTGGGGAGTGCCCCCAGTTCAGTTCTCACCGGAGTGAGACCCCGGCCCAGTTCCTGCCCTGTGCAGCCCCGCGCCCACCTGTGGAATGAAATTCTATGTGGAAAAACCAGTGATGTGCAACTATGGAGACTGTTCTGGGCCCCCCCCCTTCTCTCTGACACTGTCTCTGTATCTGTCTGTCAAAAAGAATAAAAAAATCTTTAAAGAAAAATCACAGAAAAACTTCATCATATTTTAAGAAAGCTGCTGAATTTGTGTTGGGCTGCCTTCAAAGCCGTCCTAGGCCGCAGGTGGCCCGTGGGCTGCAGGTTGGGCAAGCTTGCTCTATTCTAAAGCGTGTCCGTATTGCTTATAAAGTTAAGTTCACATCCCGTAGTCTGGTTTTCAAGGCCTTCTGCTCTTGCAACTTTCTTCCTCCTTTTCCCTTTCCTGAACTGGACTCCTCCAGAGGGCCTGTTACTTACTACCTTTGTGAAAGAAGGGAGTCCCGGACTCCCACTTTGCCTGCTACCCTTCCTGCTGATCAGGCGGCCTGGCTCCCCAGCTCCTTTGCGAAACCACCCTTGATGGGTCTAGTTTACAGTGACCCCTCTTGTTCCTCTGAACTTTGCTCTGCCTCTTTCTGTCCTGGTCTTAGGATTTTACGGATGTTAATTCGAAGCTTACATATCCCCCCACCTCCCTTCTCAGATGAGTAAACAGCCTTGGGAGGTTAAATAAGCCATTAATAGGTTTTATCACCTCGTTTGCACTGAAAGGTCCTTAAGAATGAGAGTCTATCCTTGTATATATTTTCCTCTCTAGTACAGATTTTTTTTAAATGACGGGTAGGGGGATTCTCATAACCTTTCTCACTGATTATGAAGCATTTTACAATTCTTTGAGGACAGTAAATATAACAGCTCATAATGTTTGTTGAATGCTTTCTATGGGTCACGCACATTCATGAGCACTTGACTATAACTCATGGCTCCACAGAGAGGTTAAATAACTGTCCCACTGTCACACAGCCAGAAAGTGACAGCCGGGGTTTGAATCCGTGTAGACTGTCTCCAGAGCCTCTGTTCGCCTCATGGCCATGTTCTTTTCTCCTGGTGGTGTCATTAACCTGAAGCTTGTGTCATCATTTCCAGGCTCTGAGAAAGTCGTGTGCAGTGGGCAGTTAGTAAATGACTTGAGTTGAAAACTGCATGGAAGTTTGGGAAACCAAGGGGTTCATACCCCAGAAACATTGCAAACCCAGTGGCAAAATGTGAATTGGCTTTTGAACATTTTTTATTGGGTTGGTTGGTTTGCATAGGAAAGACAAACTTTGTTTCCATGTGATTTCTAAAGCTGCTGGTTCCAGCCTCATGAGGATGGTAGAAAGGTTTGTATAATAAGGCACTTTTAGCAAACTAGATTTTTGAGAAATATTCTATGAAAAGAAAGGGTTGGACTCTGTCTTTCCAACTCTAACAATCACTTACTGGAGTATTCCTCTTGGAGGCTTTCTGATGGAATCTTCTCGTTCGGGTGAAGACTTCTGGCTGCTTTCCCAGGGTTTCCCCATAGCAGTCGTGATTTACTTGTTAGCTTATTAATGCTCGTGTAGTGGTCAGCAGAGACGAACATGTCTCGCAGAGCCTTCCTCGAACAAAACATTTTGCTGCCTTGCTAAGAGCTTTTCGGAAAATGTCTGCCAGGCCAAAACTGAGAAACTTGAGTCCCCGATTTCAATCAAGCATCTCATGTCGCAGGACATATCATTTGACTTTGCCATTTACAGGAAATCAGGTGTTAGGGTTCCCATGGCCAAGCCGTGACATGTGTGCTGAAATGCAGCCGGAGTGAGGGTGTCGCATATGGGACTTGTGCATTCAGCACCTCTGCCTTCACTCCAGCCTCAGTAGCTGCTTTCAGGGTTAAAACTGCCTCCACAGACGAGCAGTTTACATTGTGGTAACTTTAAAAATGAGATTTTTGTTAGGAAGGGTTGGCACAATTCAATTTTTGCACTCTGGGACAGGCACATTTATCTTGACTACCTGTTGGTACTTAAGAGCCAAGATAAAATGAGATGCAGGGGTGTTGAAAGAGAAGATAGTTTTTTCACTTGGTCTCCTACGCAACACTGGGTCCCACAAGAATCCCATAATTATTTTAAATGTCCTTGAGGTGGGGGTTGGGGGGGTTAGTAACATGAAGAGTAGCCACTGATCATGGTAAATGCATTGCGGGGAGAAGTCACTTCTCTGAACAGTCTGGGCTCTTGATGGCTACTTTGTATGTGAAAATTCTGCTTAAAAGAAGCTTAGTGGGCTGCATGCTCACATGAGTGGCCTACCATTCATATATTTTGGGGTTTTAATAGCTTTGTAGATACTGAAGTTACTAGGAATATATTTAGAATTAGGAGTGTTCTTGCTAAGAAAAACTTCAGATAAACATAGATTTGCTGTATTTAAAGATTTTTATTGAGAGAAGGTGAGAGAAGGGAGGGGCCCAGAGCAGTCTTCATAGCTGCACATCATTAGTTGTGATGCGGCTTCATTTCACACAGGTGGATGTGGGGCCGTGCAGGGTGGAAACTGAGCTGGGAGGTGGAAACCTTCACACCTGAGCCATCCCGGCGGTTGTAAGTTGCACTGCATTTCAGCATAAGGGACTTGCATGGGCTGGGGCCCAGAATCAAACCCTAGATCTCATGATTGCAAGCCAAGTGTTCAACCTGATGAGCTATCCAGGCATCCCCTCTAAGTTGTTCTTAAAGCATTTTTTTCTTTCTTGAATCCTGGAAAGAATATGCACTAAGTTTAGAAAATTTTAGAAAATGCTATAAACAAAGACAAAAAAGCTCCCCAACGCCTACTCCTAATGTTAAGTGGCATATGCTTTGTGTGCCTCTGTAAAAAAGCACACCTGTGATGTGTTTCATTTCAGAGTTGATGGAGAAAAGCTTTGAATGTCAAGAAACTTGCATGTGTGGTTATTTTCAGGTCTAGGGGCAAGAGTGCAAATGCAGGCCCTGTATCACATCTAACATTTTTTTTCTTTTAAGATTTATTTTTTATTATTTTGACAGAGAGAAGGGGGAGGGCCCCGAACAGTCTCTATAGTTGTACATCATTGGTTTTTCCACATAGTTTCACTCCACAGGTGGGCACGGGGCTGCACAGGGCAGGAACTGGGCCGGGGTCTCACCTCGGTGAGAACTGAACTGGAGGTACCGGTACTCCCCAGCTCAGCATATGGGTCCACACGGGCCGGGACCGGGATTCGATCCTCAGTCCCTGGGGCTGCAAAGTGAGCACCTAACCCACTGAGCCATCCCGGCTTCCCCTCATCTAAATTTTTAAAAGCTATCATCAAGCTTACAAACTGGTAAATGAAATCAATTCTTCGAGACCTGTACCTTGATTAGAACATGATTGAAAAATGTTTAAAGCTGTGGAATTTATTGCTGAAAGTCAGCAGACTATCAGAGGAAAGTAATTAGTAATAAGTTGCACCTGTCTGGCTCTTCGGTTGACGGACCAATGATGTTTGCATGAGTAATAAACATGCTCTGTCCTATTTTTCTATAAATGTTTTTCTTGCCCATACTTCTGCAAAATCAGTAACTTCATGGTTACAGGGAAGATGTTCACAATTTGTTTTATTGATAGTAATGCCAAAGTAGAAAACCTTTGAGTCTTGGTTCTTGGGTTTTTTTTGTATTAACTTGGGTTTGTAGAAGATCTTTGTTAAGGAGGGACAGCAGTTCAGCACACTTTATACAGCAATATTTAGATTTTAAAAGGAATAGGGGAGTGCCGGGATAGCTCAGCAGTTGAGCGCTTGCCTCAAAATCACAAGGTCTGGGGATCGCATTCTGGCCCCAGGCTGTTCAAACCCACGTGCTAAACTGCAGTGTAACTGGTAACAGCTAGGATGGCTCAGCTGTGAAGGGGTTCTCACCTCCCATGCAGGAGGCCCTCGGTTCGGTTTCCACCCCCCTGTGGCCCCACATCCACCTGTGTAGAATGAAACCATGTCACTATGATGTACAACTATGGAGACTGCTCTGGGCTTCTCTCCCTCGCCTCTCAAAAACTAATTAAAAAAAGGAATAGGATTGCATATGATTATTGATACTGCAGGGTGTACAAAATTTTGTAATTTCATTATACTGTATGTCACTATTAATGTGAATTCTCACCATTTCTTGAAGCAATCTCTAAGCCCATCAAATATTTCTTAAATTACATTTTAAACTTTTTAATGTTGTATATATTATAAAGAAAACTGAACAAGATAATTTATTAAAAATCTGTTTTCAGACGAGACTATACCATAATGCGCCTCAGTCCAAAAATAGTCTATATACAAGTAAAAATATTTTTTGGGACTATGTCTGTGTGAATCTTTTCCTTCCTAGTCATACAAATGTTTTATTTCCTTAATCTGATACTTAAATATTTCCTTGAAATACCAGTTGTGTTGCACATTTCATGTGTAGTTGCTTTTCAGTTGAGGAAATTTGTCTCTAACACGAGCATTTTTAAAAGTGAAAATGGCCAAATTTGTTTTGCGTGGGTAATGGGAAGCTTCTGCTAATATTATGAATAGTAAGCAATAGTTTATGTGAAGTAATTGTTACTTACTGCAAGGTCAAAATTAATATTTTCTACCCAAGACCACGACTTGGTCTTGGATAAACTTTGTGTATTTGCTTTTTTTTGGTCTTTGAGTTGCACAAAGCTCTCTAAAGCCTACAGCCCAAGGTGGGATCCTAGATGCCTGGGTCTGAGTGTCCCTGCACATTCCTCCTGAGCATGTACCATCATTTATATGACCCATTTTAGTTTGCTTTTATAAAACATAGCACATGGACGTTCTTGTACCTAGATCATTGCACGCTTGCCTGATTATTTCATGAGAGTAACATCTTCCGAGTAGAGATGTTTGACCAAAGGATTTTGCACACTTTTACTTAGATTATTTGGCAGCATGAGTTTCATGAGGGGTATTATGATGGATTTATGATAGGAGGCATTTCGTAACTTCTTATTAGACTCTTCATGTCATGTATTATTTCGCAGAGGAGGTTAACATCCAGTACTAGCTTTTTGCATCCATTGGTAGGTTCTTCTCTGAACACTTCTCAGAGAGGCGTTCTTAGTTCATTACAAACAGGGCTGTTGATTCCCATCTGGCCCCAGAAAATCCCAGTGCAAGTTGCTGATGTTCACTTAAGGCCAGGGCACACGCAAGGGACATGGCTTTGTGCTGCCCGGGGTGAGTTTTTGTCTAGGGCATTGTTTGTATGGATTTTTCTTTGAATTCTCACTCATTTGCAGTCTAAGTATCCTGGGGATACTTGACATTTCTGGGCCACAACAGTTCTTTGGTTTCGGTTCTAACTGTAGGGATTTGTATGTGGATCCCAAGCACTGTTGGAGGGTGTGTATGAGTGTGTTTGACTTTTAGGTTTATCAGTTTTATTAATTACTCTCAGGAAATCTTTCCATAATCTTTGGAATAAGTCTGGAGTACTGAGTATAAACAACACTGCAGCTTTTATAATGTGTACGGTTGTCATTTAATACAAGCTTGCTTTTATTTCTACCTACATTCTGTTCTTCTAATGAGGTGAGCGAGGGGCCCAGATGTACCACCCTCCAGTCGTTTTGAACTTTGCTTTTTCAGCTGTAGACAGGTGCGCCTTCTTTCCAGGCCTTCTCAACCTCATCGCTCGATGTCTTCAGCCAGATTGATGTTTGTAGTGGGCGCCTGTCCTGGGCATTATAAGATGTTTATCCCTGTCCTCTAATCACTAGATGCTGGTAGCACTCATCTCCTCAGTTATGATAACCAAAAATGTCTCCAGACATTGCAGCTGTCCCCGCAGTGGGGGAGGGTGGAAGGGGGCTCAGAGTGGTTCCCACTGGAAATCACTGCCATGGTCACACGTTCATGGTCCCAGCATGAATCTGGCTCTCGCGAGTCCTGTTTTCACCTTCCCTCATTTGTACTGATCACTGCTTGCTTTTTCATCTCTGAGTGATGGAGAGCACACAGATACGAGTGTTGAAGTTGTATTCTATTGTGTATCATCCAAGTCCTGTGTTAATAAGAGTTGGCTCTGGTTGGGACACTCCCATTCAGCTGTATCCTCCGCCCTTCTAGTGTGTTCTCTTGTTCTCAACATTCCCTTTTAGGTCCCCTCCCTAGAGCATTAGGGAAGTACACGCTACACTGTGTGGAGTGATGAAGCTGACAGTTCTCTGCTAGGAAAGAGAAGGTCATATTCTATCAAAGTTTTGAGAACATGTGCTAAAGTCTTATCAACTGCCCTCGCTTCCATGTATTTTGCAGTTTTATTCTGGGATTTTTTTTCTTTTTTCAGTAATAAACTCAGAAGGTGACCTAATAGTACAGCACGTGTGCCTGCCACCCAGTTTCCCCGGTGGTGACAGCCTATATCATAATAGCACACTATCAAAATGAGAACATTGACATTGGCACAGTCACAGACCTCATCCAGAGTTCACCTGTTGATGCATAAATTTATTTGTATGCAAATGTGTGTAGTTCTAAGCAGTGTTATCACACACATAGATTTTTGTAACCATCAGCACAATCCTCCTACACAATGGTTTCGTACTACCCCAGGAGAAAGGCTCCCACCTTCCCCTCAGTCCCTAGTAGTATTAGTCTGTTCTCTGTACTTTTGGCATTTGTGAGTGTTCTGTAAGTGAATCATACAGTATGTAAACCTTCTGAGGTGGGCTTTTCTCACCCAGCACCCTTGACACCTACCATGTTGCTGTGTGCAAGGGTAGGTCCATTTTTTTTTTTTTCTGAGCAATGTTCCATTGCTCCTGTTACTCATCTAAAACCTGTTGCCAACATCCATTATCTCTACTAGTCTAGCAAATATTTGCATAAGAAATTACTCTGCTTTAGTCTCCTGCGGTTAACCCTTTTAGTGGGACGGGCCCATATATTGGCTCATATGTAGACCATAGTTAAAAGTGCTATAATTTATTATATTTTTTCTTGTATTTTGACTGAAATAATTACATTTCTTTTTCAGACGATGTAAAAGAATAGTATTAACTAATTCAATTTATATAAAACTAAAAAAACCACATGTGGATATCTAAAACAATAACTTCATAATGTTTTTTTTCCTAAGGTGATACATTTTATTACCTTTGCATTTCTCGCTAGTACCGCTGGCAGAAGGTAGCACTAAGAGGGTTAAGAGCGCATTCTCATGGCTCTCCTAGTTTACTCCTTGTAGTGAGTTCAAGTACTGTCTGTGGTCAAAGAATGTTTTGATTGGTGACTCTGTCAAGGTAGATTGGGTCAGACCTGGTACATTTGAACTCTTGCTCATCATACCAACTAGCAGGTCCCTAGTCCTGGTCTTGTGCGCTGAGACAGAAACTTCATGAAGAAAAATGACTGTGTGTGTATTGTGGTCGGTGTCACGGCCCCTGTGGACTAGCCAGGCCTGCAAATGGACATTGGAGTTAGCCTGAGCCCAGACTTCTTGGGATGCTCAGCAAAATGGCAACAAGACATTCCTGTTGTTCGTTGGTATCTCAGCCAGAGTAAAAGGAAAGGAGGAAATTCCTTTAAAGTGAGCGGAAACTTCTGAAGGCCATTGAAAGTGCCCTTATTTGAGTCCTGACTTGAGTCAGACATACATGCTGGTAGTAGCAGTGAGGAGACCAAGTGAAGTTCTTAGCAAGGGAAAACTGGAGTAGTAGGTAGGTGGCCAACAGCCTTTACATAGTTGGTCAGCCAGTACCTCAGCCGTCCTCAGCCACCGCATTCCTAGGACAGTGGGTTTGAACGCCACTAACTCATACTGTCAGTTTCTGTGCCCACCTTCCGGGGCACCATCTCCACCCTATCTTGCTGCCTTTTTGTCTTTTTGTCTTTTTGTCATTAAAATCTGAGTGGTAGGGAAGCCAGGATGACTCAGTGGGTTAAGCGCTCACTTTGCAGCACCAGGGAATCCCCCAGTGCAGTTCTCTCTGTGTCTTTGTCTCTCTCTGTCAAAAATAATAAAATAAATAAAAATAAAAGATTTATTAAAATCTGAGTGTAGATTATTAAAATCTAGCCGAGTCCTAGAGAGACCTTTGTATTCTCCTCACCACCAAGGTTGTATGAGGGCTGTCTGGGAAAAAAAATCCAGCCATATATCCCTCTACTTTTCATATTACATAGCTGGGTACTTTCTAGACAGCCCCCGTATATCAAAGAATTTCTCCATGTACAAAATTTCTTTCTTTGTAACTCCGTTATATATGATAAATGTCTACTTGCACTTTTTTTTTTTTTTTTCCTCCAGCAAGTATACGAGGACTGTCCAGAAAAAATCCAGCCATTGTTGATAAAACGAGAACAGTTACGTAGCTGGAGACTTTCTGGACAGCCCTTGTGTATGTAGGTGTTTCAGCAGCAAGTAGGTGAGCTGCTACTTCTAAGTGTGAAAGATTTTTGTTGTTGTTCTTTAAACTAGTTTATATAGAGATAAATCGAACATGGTTGTGAAATTAGGAGGAGTGGATTCTGCCATACATATTTTGGATAGTGAGCAAATCAGGGTAGCTTTGCATGTGTTGTGAATTTGTACATCTGTCTTTTCCCCGTAGTTACTTTTCCAGTATTTTATCAAGAAAAAAAAAAAAATTAAAACACGTGTCATCACTTCTAGGAGGCAATATGGGGAGCAAATATCACTGTGGCTTGGCTGCCTGAGGCCCTCCCTGGTCTTCCATGGATTGCACGCAGTGTTAGGAAATATGTGCTGCTACTGGTACCGTAACTGCAGGGATGGTTCCACAGCGAGCGTTCTCGCCTCCCACGTGGGAGGACCCCAGTTTGGTTTCCGCCCTGTGTGCTCCCACATCCACCTGTGTGGAATAAAACCATGTCACAACTAGTGATGTACAACTATGGAGACCGCTCTGGGCATCCCCCCGCCTTCTCCCCTCCCCACTTCTTTAAAAAAAAACAAACCCCGAAGTAAAAATTTCTTTCAAGGAGTTTAGGGGGCTCTTAAAATGGGACTGTAACTTTCTTTATTCTCCTGTTTTCTTTGTGACTTCAAGTAGGTTCCTTTTACGCTCAGCACGGGGAGCTGGGTTCCTTTACCCAAAATCTATCATCAAGTGATGGGATCAGAAATACAGCTTCCTTTTGTGTCCTGTGAGTCTCTTCAAATCCCCTTGGCCTGGTAAATCTCCACCAGATCCCCAAATGGGAATCTTTAGAGTCAGAGCATGCATGTGAAGCAAGGAAACGGGATATCCTCAGAAGAATAAAAGGCCCAGGAGGGTTGTCTCTTGGGTTGTTATAAAATGTTCGATGAAGTTGAATAGTTTATTCCCTCAAGGAAATTCCAGAGATTTTGGAAACTTACTTAAAAAAAAAAAACCAACAAAAAAAGGTATATCCTGTGTTTATCATAGGCAGGTTAGGACAAAATTACCTTAAAGAAATTATAGTAGTGTTCGCTAACTCTAGTCAGTGGTTCATTTGTCCCAGGAGGAGAGCTGTACGTTGAGGAGTTGACTTGGTGGGGGATTGTGGTAACAATCTGAATAAATGGACCCCTGCCTTGTGACTGAGCCAGTGTGCTCTCTTTTCAGCCCCCGTGCCCTTCACATCTTCTTTTACATGGTTTAACTTGGGCAAATTTTACTGATCACTTACCGTGGTCTGGGACTGAGCTAAATTCTACATGTGGATTAATTTAGTCTTCCCAGGGTCTTACATGGTTGGTACTGTTCTCATCCATTTTACGTGTGAGACTATGGAGTCTTAGAAGTTAATAAACTCAAGTGCACACAGGTGGGAAGTAAGGGGTAGAAAGAACCAGGATTTGGACCCAAAGATGTTCAGCTCTGTGGAACTTGAACTCATTTAGAGGTGGTGGCAGTAGGTTATATAGGAAGGTGGGACTATGTATTTGTTTCTCCATAGACAGCAGACCAAAGTCATGTGATATGAGATAAGTGGAAGAAGTACCCGTTTTTGCTGGCAATTGGACCAGGGAACAGAAATTTCCCTGTAATCAAAGTGACAACTCAGTCCTTCTGATCGTATTTGTGACGGCGGCACCTGTGAGCACATCCTGAGTTGAGAGGCAGAGTCAGAGTCTGAGTCCATTTCGGGGAGAGAAGATTCAAAGACCAGTTTCAGTGAAGTTTTTGTTTCCCGGGAGCATCTGTACTGAAGGCGAAGGTCCCACTGAATTTCCTTAGTCGTTTCTTGGCTTTGGTCTGTTTGTGATGAACTCCAGATTCCCATGAAGTGCTGTTGTGAGAGGCGTGTTTGCGTTGGAACCTGCGCAGTTTGGTGCCTCTTGCTTGTGGTCTGCAGAGCTGACAGCTTCCGTCTGCCTTGTAGGTGTTGTGACCCCATGGCTGTCCAGTCACAGATTTGGGGCATTTGAACTGTTCACATCTTCCTCAGAGATGGATCACGGTGCTGTTTCATTCAAGTTTAGGGGTACTTTTTTTTAAGATTTATTGTCTTGGGAGAAGGTGAGAAGAGGGGAGGACCCAGAGCAGCCTCCATAGTTGTACATTATTAGTTGTGACATGGTTTCATTCCATGCAGGTGGATGTGGGGTCACGTAGGGCAGGAGCTGAACCCAAGGCCTCCCGAATGCAAGGTGGGGACCTTCGCTGCCAAGCCGGCTTCGCGGTTACCCGTTGCACCTCAGTTCAGTATATGGGTTTGCATGGGCTGGAAATTGAACCCAGGACCTCAGGATTGATTGTAAGGCAAGCGCTCAACCTGATGAGCTATCCCGGCATCCCTTTATTTTATTTATTTATTTATTTTTTAATACGATTATTTTAGAGCAATTTTAGTTTCACAGCCAGTAGTGAAATTTTAAGAAACCGTTTGGGAGAGTGACCCCCCTTCAAGTGATGTGAAATTTTATAAAGGTAGTTCATGATTTACATTTAAATGGACTTTTCTTTATGATTAAGTTTGCTGGGGCGACATTGGTTAGTAATATATAGGTTGCAAGTGCACAGTTCGGTAATACGATAATGCATCATCTGTGTTGTTGCATTGTGTGTGCCCCACCCAGAGTCAGTTCTCCTTCCTAATTGACTTGTCAAAGCGGTCATTCACTTATGATGGGGATGTGGTAGTTGCTGATGTGTTTCCTTATAAATACAGATTTTGTAGTTTAATCAGCAGGCATTTGTCATACAGTGTACAGTCTGGATGTTGGTAAGGGCAGGGCAGGTCTTTAGAGATGGGATTAAAATTGTTTTCTGTTGGATTAAAATTGTTTTCTGTTGAACAGCACTTCTCAGTGGGGGGCAGGGGGTGGCAATTTTGGCTACCTAGGGATATTTAGCGGTGTCTGGAGATAATTTTGGTGGTTACCTCTGATGTGGGCAGGGTACCAGTGGCCTCTAGTTGGGTGTAGAAGGCAGGGATGCTGCTAAACATCCTAAAATGCACAGGAGAGCATCGCATAGCTCAGATCGATTTAGTCCAAATGCCAATAGTGCCAAGATTGTTTCCTATAGTGTATTTTTTTTTATTATAGTTAAATTTATTGGGGTGGCATTGATTGGTAACAATTAAATAGTTTCCAGATGTACAAGTCCACATCACATCACCTATGCATTGCATTATGTGCTCACCACCCAGAATTAGCTCTCCTTCCATCACCATATATCTGGTGTCCACGTTATAGTGTATTTTTAAAGGTAGATATGCATGTGTGTCTGATGCATTCATTTGATTTTTAAATAAATACCTGAACTATAATGTATAGCTTAATTATGTATCTAGGTCTGTGGTTATTTTAGTTATATTTATTCCAAAATTGATGTCTGTAGCATTAGTGAAAAATAAAGAAAATATATTTGTGTATAAATATATATAGGGGGAATAGTTTTCTCCAAGCCTTCTCATCTATGAGCTTCCATTTATCCTAAAAAAGCAAGGGGATGGATAATAGGACAAGTTCAGTCACAGACACCAGGAAACTGACATATCCAGAAAAAATCCAGCCATCAGTGCCTTTATTTTTGATATGACATGGCTGAGTACTTTCTGGACAGCCCTCCTTTTTCTGAGCCCGAAGAAAGCTGGACTCTGCTCAGTGGACCTTTCCTGTCATTTGATTACTTAGTTAATTATCCAGCACTTCGGTTACAGATCCTGACAAGGCAAGAGGCAGCTTCATGGAACGAACAGGGATGAGTAAACCCAGCAAAACTCCATACCACCTCTTTTCTTTACAGCTTCTCTTCATTTTGATGAGTGTGTGATTTTTGCTTTCTGCTTAACTTTTACCTAGCATGCTGTTTTCTTGCAAGCCCCAGGTAATGTATCACTGAAAGCTTGGTAAGGGCTTTTGAATCAGCAGACTTTTTTTCCTGGAAATAAATGGAAGAATATTTATAAGTTCACGCCTTACTGTTCCCCGAAAATCTTCATTCAGGAGGTAAATTAAATTGGCTTCATTGTAAAGTTCCTAGATTTAATCTGTGGTTTAGCAGTGAGTTATCTTATTTAAATTTCAGCTTTATTAAGGTAGAATTGGCATCTAAAATTGTAAGATGTTTAAAGTATACGTTGTGGTAGAATGAGTTCTGTTTCTCATTTGTTTTCTCCCCTTCTAGCAATCTGGACAAAAAAAAAAAATTTTCATGTTTTGACTTTGTTGTTTTTTTCATTCTCTCTCCTTGGATACTTTGTTGGTTTTTAACAAGGAGGATACTGCAAATGAGTTATCTTTTTGGATGAAATTTAGTGTCATGCATGCTTTGTTTATTGATTGGGAATCATTTAAATAGACTCCTGAGGAATTCAAATGGGACATTTAACTTGTTAGAACAAGAGTCTGTTTCACTATCTGTTGACACAAAATTAATTTAAGTGGACACTTTGTTGGGTATTAGCCAACCCTGATGTGGAATTATAGTCTCTGGAGACGGTTCATGATGGAAATCTGGGCTCGATAGGTTGTTAATGAAGCTAAAGTGATGACATTGTCACTAAGACTTGGACTTAATACTCGTGACTGAACCATTCAGCTTGTAAGGGACACGTGCCAAGTACTTATTCACCAGCTCAGTTAATTCCGATTAATAAGAAACTCGAGTATGGTGAATGATTTCTTTGCTGCTTGTTAGAAACCAACGCTGATGGAATCCAGCATAATTCAGTTGTGCCCAAGGACCTGTGATGGGTCTGGCATGAGTGAGACCAAGGTTGTGTTGTGCTGTAGTTGGCTTCTGGTTCGAGTGGGATCCCCAGTCCAGCCTTACTGAGACCATGATGTTATTAGGGGGACACAAGAGGACACTGAGAAGGTAGAGTTGATAACCGATGAACCTTGAAAGGTCTCAGATGTATTCAGATGCTATGAACTTCTAAAACTAACAGACACTTGTGAGACACTTACTTGGTATCATTTGCTGTGCTAAGTAAGCCCTTTATATATATCATGTCGTTGGATCCTCTGCATGTTTGGAACTGTTGTTAACCCCACATAGAGTTTTATGAAGCTGTGGCTTAGAAGTTAAGTAAAAGTCACACAGCTGGTAGGTGGGATGCCAATTCTCTCACCTGACTCGAGCCTCTATGTTCATGTCTTCTGAGCTGATCTCTCAGGAGCTTACCACAGCTCTCAGCCAGGTGGATCACCAGTCTACAAGACAGACTGTGGATTTATCAGATGTTTGGCCTTTTCCTAGTGCTGTGTATGATCCCACACTAGGCAATGGTCATGTTTCAAGGTCATTGTCATGGCTTGTGTTCCCTTGTTGAGGGTGTGTTTTGTCTAGGATGCCCTCAAATACAGGACAGATCTGGGGCTAGAAACTCAATATTTAAAAAGAGACAAAATAGAAAAAGTGGGTTCAGCAAAAATAACAGGTCTGCAGAATTAACAGTGGCCTAGACTTGCCACATAGATTTCCTCAGACAGCCCTGGTCCCAACAAAGAGGTGGTCGTGGGACAGTTTGATAGACTCTTATGCTGGCCACTCTGATATAATAGGCTCACTGATGATGGATATTGGGTTTGTTTTTTTTTTCTTTGAGAGGGGAGAGAGAGACTAGAGCGAGAGAGAGAGGAGGGGAGCGCCCAGAGCAGTCTCCATATATCATTGGTTTCATTCCACACAGGTGGATATGGAGCCACACAGAGCGGGAACTGAACCAGAGGCCTCCCACATGGGAGGCAGGAACCTTTGCCTCCAAGCCAGCCTGGCGGTTACCAGTGTGCACAGTTCAACATACGGGTTTGCATGGACTGGGTCCGGGAATCAAACCATGGACCTCATGATTGCAAGGCAAACGCTCATCTGCTGAGCCGTCCTGACACCAGGTTTTTACGAACAGGCTTCATAGACTATTCCAGCAGAGACTCCTGACGGTCCTTGGGAAGGATGTCAGAGGGTGGGGTCGCCAAGTGGCTCCTGCGTGGCAGGCAGGTGGGATCAGTGGAGTGGGCTGGGCCATGGAGTGCTCTCGGAGCACCTGCTAGCACTGGGATATTAAGGTCCTTATTTTGTTGCGATCAGCCAGTTTCTGCTCCTTCCCTCTTGCCTGTCACACCCTTCCTACTGCCTGTCCAGTCCCCTGTCCACTGAGCAGCCCAGGCAGGCTGGGTGTGGCCTGTGGTTTCTCACCTTGACCAAAATGATAGAAAAGTTTTCAACATGGAGGTGCAGAGAGCACACCTCGACATGATGGTTATTTCTTCTTCTGGTGCCTCTTCAGCTGCTGTTTCCTCATGTCCCCTCCCCACAAGTGGGTCTGGGCTTGGCTTTGCCTGTTGTATTTGGCGCTGTGATTTTAGCCAACCTCATTTCTGGACTTTAATACACACGTATGTATCCTGGTTCTAACCCATCCTTCTTGTTCTGACTCGAGATCTTGTGGCCTCCTGGCCACACCCGACCCCCACATCACACACCTGTCCTGCTTTGGACCCCTGCCACTGTCCAGGATCGATCTTGGGTCTATGAGGGTTTGTCCCCCCACTGGCCCTCCTCTCCAATCTGACTCGTTTCGTCCCAGGGTCTCAAGTGATGACAGTTCTCAGCTCCCTTTCTCATCTGGAGTGTCCCCTGCTGCAGATGCGATTTCTCCAAAGACAGATCTGTGATGAAGGAGACTGTGTAATACGGGGGGCGGGACTTGGGATTCACTGCCCAGGCTTGAGTTGCAGACAGTCACGTGAGGCGATGCGGAAAATCGCAGTTTGCAGTGTTCACCAGCAATTCACAGCCCAAACTATTTAGTGCCTTTGAATGCTGGTGATGATTGTTTCTTGTTTTATAACTGAGGAGAAAGCAGCGAAGTTTGAGATTTGTAGTAGGATATCAATCACAAAAGATTAGAAGCACTGAGAGAAGTATAGCCTCCTTTTTGGCGAACTTTATGAAAACCAAAGGGAAGATAGAATCAGTTTCTGTTTATTCTTAAAAAAAAAGGAAAAGAAAAAAAAATGTCCTTGCATTCTAGTGTTCAGTTGGCAGCTGGCCAGGAAGCGTGCCTGTAGCTCAAGAATCATCCCAAACCAAGCTGCGAGGGGCTGAAACTCAATATTGAGGCGGAACCTGGTGTGTGAGGGGCAGTAGTTGGGGGAGGGGGTGATGGGAAAGGGTGGCGGGTGAAACATGTTGGATGCCTTAACCCTTGGCACCTATAAATAGAACACTTACTCACTTGGGCGGTAAATAGAATACTTACTCACTTGGACGGCTAAAATTTGTGCTTTTTAAAAGGGCTTCATGTTCTGCATTTAGTCAGAATGAAGATTTGATTCAATAGGTATGAGACTGGCCTGAAAACATACTCAAGTTTTCTTTTGATTTAAGCCAAGTTTTAATTAAGAGGGCTGCTTGACAAGCTCGTTAAGTAATTGAAAAACTTTGGTTCAAAAGCTCACTGAATGGAGGCTTTATGTATAAAGTAACACTTTTTTTTTTTTTTTTTGTGAAAAGAAATCCTATCTGGGGAACATGACACATGAGGCATTGTGTGAAGGGGTTGCTAATACTGGCCCAAGTAAGGTAGATGAGTGAAATGAGCCAGGTGTGGGTGATAGGGTCTGGTGGAGACTGCGGTTAATGAAGCTCACAGACCTGGGAGAGTTAAGAATCACTGTTACCAGGTCTTCTAGTTTTTAAAGAACGGCTAGAGATGTAGATGTCTGTGAATTGTTGCAATTTGTAAAATGTAGATAAGTAATGCAGCATGTTTTGGTCTTCACTGAGCTGGCCAAACAAAATTTGACTGGGGCTTGTACTCTCTAAATAATGAAGAAGTGAAGCTTCTTAATTTTGGAGCAGAGGACGGGAATAGAATGGCTGATACTTTCCTTTGGGTTAGTTTTAGCTTGCTTCCTAAAAGTATTTACTGTATTGTGAAATCGTTTGGAGAGGGTGGTATATAAGTTAAATTTCTGCATTTTGGGAATGGATCCTCATGTTACTCTGTCTTTTTGGGGCCATTCCTTATGTCTTACTTGGCTAATCCAGGGACAGAAGCTGGATAATCTTATATTTTGAAAGGGAAAAAAGCCTGTTTTTCAATTTTGAAAGATTACTGTCTTTTTTATTTGCAGGGATGTGAGATTTGAAGGATTGGATGCCACACTGAGGTTTTGTCCCCTCCCTCTTTATCACTTAGCATTCATTCAACAAGGACTGTGAGGACCTCTGCTGTGGTTTAGAAGGGATGGCTATGGAAGTGCACCTCTGTTTGAACGCTGTCCAGGGGCTGCCGAGTGTGTGGATTTGGACAAAGTGGTCGTACTTCAGTGCCTCATGCTTTCATTTGTCAAATGGGTTTGATCATAGCTGTTTTGTCTTAGTCTGCTGGAGCTGCCATAACAAAACCCCACTGACTGGTGGCTTAAATGACACACGAACTTGCTCAGAGTTCTGGAGGCTGGAAGTCCATGACTCCGGTGCTGGCTGATTCGAGTTCTGGTGAGGGTTCACGTCCTGGCTTACTGAGGGCTGCCGCACCTTTTTGTCCTCAGCGTGGAGGGGAGAGAGTGTGCGTATGTGAGCGAGGTCTCTGGTGTCTCTGATAAGGACCCTAATATTATTGGATCAGGGTTCCACCCTTATGACCTACTGATTAACCCCCAAATAAAACCCTGAGCCCATTAAACAGTTATTCATCCCTCCCCCAGCCTGTGCCAACCAGCAATTTGCATTCTGTCTCTGGATTTATCTATTGTGGATATTTCATGGAAATGGAATCCTACAGTATATGACCTCTGGTGTTGGACTTCACTTAAGTGTCAAGTTTCATCTTTTTGGTAGCATGTATCAGTACTTCATTTTTTATGACAGTTGTACTCCAATGCTGGCGCTGATTTTATAAACATATGTAAAACATAAAAATATATATTTATATACACATTATTTAATGTATGTTCATGTCGATATCTGCCTGCAAAGAGGCCCACATTTAGAGAGACTGGAATGGTTGTGTTTTTACTTGTGTTCTTGGAGGACAGTGTCAAAGTAGCTTTAACACAGCTCCCACGTTGCTCTCTCTGCAATTGGTTTAACTAATACTTATTCAAAACGGTGTGTCTATACCCTCACCCCCACCCCCCTAAACACACACTTAAATACACCAGAGGTAAAAGCATCCTCGAAGACCTAGTTGTAATTTCATTCACAGGAACCTGAGGCTCATCTTTCAATGGTCAGTTTGCTCACAGATATGCTTTAACGCATGTGATTACGTGGTTTCATGTTGATTACATCATTTGCCTTAAGTAAGTGCTGGCTGGTATGAATGTACAGACTTTGTGCTTATACTTCTTCAGAGAACATTCAGAGATGAATTTTTGCTTTAGTTCTAAGTGATTCTTCAGTTAGTTGCTCTTTTCATAATAAAGGCGTAATAAGATTTTAATTGCATAATTTAAGGTAAAATGTAAAGCTCAGAAAAAGGAAGTCACATGGGTATGTGCTGTGTGCATCCTCTTTTCCTTCTCGGCAGCTAAGATCAGGAAATGCCAAAGCACGAATGTGCCATATTTTTCCTATAATAGTTACATTAAAAAACTCAGCTGTAAATATACTTTGCTTGCATTTTTTCCCACACTGAAGTTGTCTATTCTGTGGGTGGGTGATTATATATATATTTTTTAAAGAGGGTGGGTGGGTGATTATATATATATTTTTTTAAAGAGGGTGGGTGGGTGATTTTTTTTAAGAGGGAGTAAATGCCTCCTCATGTCAGTGTTGTAGCACAAAATTTTTTTATGTTGTCTGCATAATCCTTTGGATCCACTGGCAGCGCTGGGCTTTCTTTAGGGAGGATGAAACTGTCCTGTGTCCTGTATTTTTTTCATTTTACAGTAAACACCTATCACGAGCCACCAGTCCTGCACAGGTTGAGTGATCAGTGGCTGTCTTGGTTTCCCTGTAGCATTTGGTACTCTGCGGCTTCTCCCAGCCAGGGTGTGCTCCTGGCGGCCACACGGCTCACCTTCCTTTGCCCGGTTCTCCGCTCCCCACCTGAGCAGCAGTGTTCAAACCAACTAGTGCACATGCCCGGAAATGACTTCTGTTTTGAATCCTGACTCACCATTTAATAAGTAAAGTTGTAAACAAAGAATAGAAGTGGAGGAAGTCAAGTTTCTCAAGTGGCTGTTAGAAATGCTGAGGGTCTTCTGGGTCCACTGTGGACAGCATTCTGGCACTGTTGACTGGGGGAGGGGGATGGTGGTGGGTGGGTGTGTGTGTGTGTCAGAAGCCACCTTGGCCCAAACCGCCTTGGTAGTTAATGCTTTAAAACTGCCACTGATCTAAAGGAAAGAGGCTCTAGTTGAAGTGGGGTTGCCCCTCTGGGGACATTTGTCAATGTTTGCAGATATTTTTGCTTGTCACACTGGGTGTGGGGTTTGTGTAGTAAGTAGAAGGCAGGAAATGCTGCTAAAATGTCCCACAATGCACAGCACATCCCCCACAACAAGGAATGGTCTGGCCCCAAATGTCAGTGATGCCAATGTTGAGAAACCTGCTTTAGACCCTCCAGGAAGTAGAGGGTTCATGATATTTTAGTCCCAGGAGCACCTGCTGGCTCCTCATTCCGGCTGTTGGGGGGAGGACCGTTGTAGTCCCTACCCCTAGAAACCACTAGGGACCCTGCAAGCCTGCCAGTGGCCCCATGGGGACAGCAGCTATTCTATCAGGCAGCAGGTGCCTTCAGTGCTCTTTAACAGAGACGGGCTGTGTGTGCACCCAAAACTTACCGCTTTCATGAAAATGCTAAGTGGCATAAACCTCCGTTGCCTGTGACCGGGACTGCAGTTGCGGATGTGTCCGTCTTGATGCATGGATACATTGTTTTTTTCTAATTTACTGTGGAAGATATGGCACAGGAAATTAGACTCAACAATTGCTGGATTGTTCTCCCTCCTCAGATGTCACTTGGTTAACAAGCGACTCTTAATCCCCACTGCCCCACCCTGGACCCACACTTCGTGCCTGTATCTGTCAGTGCACAGGGCGTGTGTGTGTGTGTGCGCGCGCACACCAGTGCACAGGATGTGTGTGTGTGAAGGCTCTTCTTAGACAAATAGTATCTTTGACATCAGGAGTTGAATTTCTTAGTTCCTCCCCTAGTTGGGCATTTATTCTTTAAATCACCCTTGGTGTCATTGGATTCCTGAGAGCTGTAAAATGTATTTGAACGTGGGTTCTGTGCAAGGTACAAGGGCAGACGGGTAAGTTTTGCCTCCAGTGTAATATATACGTTGGAGATAACCTAGATAAAACTGGCTCTGCCTAGTCAATGGTATCTCCTCTCCATCATTGTTGACCTTGCACACATAGATGCTTACATTTTTCACCCAGTGCACATCGAAATGGAAGAGTGTTCAGACCAAAATACAGTCAACATGACCTTCCCAGCCAAGGCCTGAGTTTTGAGTTTTTTCAGCCGAGGTTTTTCATGGACTGCCTTTTGTTCTTGGGGTCATAATGATGGACCCCAGTTCATTACCTGTAATGATCTTTAAGAAGTCCTCACCTCCTTAAAGAGAAATGAGAACTCTTTCAGCTTTCATTTCATCAGACAGCATGCGCAGTACTCACCTGGCACAAACTGCAGAATCCAAGAACAATAATAATGTATCCCAGTCTCTCCTTAGAAATTCCTAGTTTACCAGAATTTTTTTTCTTTGATGCCACGATTTCCACAGATAGTTCTTCAATGCGATCTCAATGAAGCTGATCACTTTCAGTGGTCTGTCACTCAAATCTCCTGCCCCACCTTCTTCATCTGTGAACTGCCTTACCCA